>MCJB01005681.1:54258-176242 GCA_002018475.1 Nicotiana obtusifolia
GGTTAAAATTTAAAAATGCACAATAGGTTCAAAATATGTAATAAATCAGATAATTAGGCCAAGTATTAATTGTTGAGCGACCATGCTAAAATCACGAAATCCGGGAATGCCTTACACCTTTTCCCGGGTTAACAGAATTCCTTACCCGTTCTTTTGTGTTCGCAGACCGTAAATAGAGTCAATTTTCCTCGATTTGAAATTTAAAATAAACCGGTGACTTGGGACACCATAATTATTCCAAGTGGCGACTCTAAAAGCAAATAAATAATCTCATTTCGAATAATGTCACTTTAATTGGAAAAGCTCTCTATTCCCTATCCCTCGGGAAAAAGGAGGTGTGACAAAGGGTGTGCAAAATGTAATACTCCCTCGAGTCCACAATAAGTGACCATTTTACTTTTGGCACACCCATTAAAGAAATACGAACTCCTAGAGAAAAAAATGTATTCACTAAATTAACCTTAATTATTTGTTACCTTGACACATTGGAATATGTAAATAAGGGCAAATTTTGGAAAAATAAAATTAATTCCTTCTTGATTATGTAAATGGACACTTATTTTGGACCAAAATAAAAAAGTAAAATAGTCGCTTATTGTGGACTGGAGGGAGCATATACAATAGGAAACAATTACTTTGAATTTCAATATTATTACCTTAACATAATACTTGAATTCCTATGATTGCATACCATCTTAACCTGCAAAGATGATCTATTTATTACTATGCTATAAGAATAAATACTATCTAAACTTAACCAAATAGATCATTTTGTAGGTTAAGACTATATCCAATCATTAAGACATAGCTCTTGACATTTTCTGATGCTATAACAATTTACAAATTTTAACTTTTCATATTTGTTAGAATTTGCTCATTTGATTATTTTAAAAATTTAAAATTAAATTGACTTTTCGGCATAATTTTTACTCGATTACTTATCAAGGATATGTAAGTAAGGTTTATTGATCCATTGATGCATGACTGAATATCTTTAACTTTACGACAACCGCCTATAAATAAAATAAGTATTTCAAGATAACAAAATAATAAGAGTATGCATTAGCTCGTAGGCCGATTTTCATTGTAAAAAATCTTATAAAATAGAGACCAAGGTAAATATTACTGTACACATCAAAATTTTAATAGATCAAGCTAAATCCTATATTCAAGATACTACAAGACTCTTAAAATCCTAAGAGTCTATCAGGGTTTCTGTAACGACCCAGCCGGTCGTTTTGAGCATATGCATTTTATTCAGCTATTTAATGTCTTGAGTAGCATCATACGATGTATTATGACTTGTGTGAATCATCGATTTTGGTTTTCAGGTTATTCGGAATTGATTTGGAAGAATGAATTTCATGATTGAAGCTTTAGAGTTGGAAGAGTTGACCAAGTTTGGCTTTTTAGTATTTGACCTCGGATTGGAGTTTTGATGGTTCCTTTAGGTTAGTATGGTGATTTTGGACTTGGGCGTATGTCCGGATTTGCATTTGGATACTTCTAGAAGGTTTCGGCGTAATTGGCAAAAGTTGGAAATTTGAAGGTTTGGAAAGTTCATAAGTTCGACCGAGAGTTGACTTTGAGGAATTGAATTTGGATTTTGTGGTACCGGGAATTGGAATAGCTTTTTTATGTCATTTGCTACTTGTGTGTGAAATTTGAGCTCATTCCAAGTTGGTTTGATATGTTTCGGCACGAGTTTTGGAAGTTGAAAGAATCAAAGTTCATTAAGTTCGATTTTAGGAGTGATTCGTGGTTTTATGTTGCTATGCATGATTTGAGGCCTCGATTAGGTTAGTGTTATGTTATGGGACTTGTTAGAATGTTCGGACGTGGTACCGAGGGGCTCGAGCGTGTTTCGGATCGATTTTGGACCATTTCTTCTTCATATTGCATTGCTGGTTTCTGCTAAAGTCTGGTGCACCAAATGGTCTTCGCGAGCACAAAGTATGTGATGCGATCGTGTAGAGGAAAACTTGGAGCTGGGTAGTTTCTTAATCACGATCGTGATTGGAGGGCTGCGATCGCTTAGCTTGGAGTTGGTTACTGTCCGCGTTCGCATGGTGGAGGCCACGTTCGCATAGTGCTGAGGCGGGAAGCTGGGAGCTGGAAATTCTTCAACGCGTTCGTGAATCTTGGTCTCCTGTGTGCTTCGCATTCGCATGGATATTTAGGCGATCGCATAGCGTATTGTTAGGAGGCAGTGTTGGTTGTTCTTCGCATTAGCGAAGGTTGTTCCGCGATTGCGTAGGGTAATTCTGGGCAGCACATTTCTCTTCTTCGCGATTGCAATGGTATTTCACGATCATGTTCATTGATTCATCCAGTGATTATAAAGTATTCTATTTCGGAGATTTCGACCATTTTTGCATATTTGGAGCTATGGAGTTCGGATTGAGATAATTTTTGAAGCGATTTTCATCATATGGATTGGGGTAAGTGTTCTATACTCCGTTTTGATTATATTTCATGAATCTATCTTCATTTTGGCAATTGGTTGATGTTTCAAAACAGAAATTGGGGTTTTTTTTTCTAAAGTTTCATAGAATGAATTTTTGAGTTTTGAACATTGATTCGGAGTCAGAATTGAGTGAAACTAGTATGGTTGGACTCATGATTGAATGGGTTATCGGATTTTGTGAGTTTTGTCGGGTTCTGAGGTGCGGGCCTAGGTTTCACTTTTTTGGTTGACTTTTTTGATTAAAGATTTGACCTTTATCGACTGGGTTTGATCCCTTTGGCATTATTTTATGTTCTTGAGTTGCTTTTGGCTAGTTTCGAGGCGTTCGGAGGTCTGTACGCACGTGAAGGCATTTTTGGAGCATCGTTTGGCTTGCTCGATATTGGATTTGGTTTGTTTGAGGTAAGTAACACTTCTAGACTTGGTGCTAAGGGTATGAACCCCTGAATATACGTGATATGTGTTTGATGTTGAGGTGACGCACACGCTAGGTGACGGGCGTATGGGCATGCACCGTGTGAATTATGAATCGGTTGTTTCTATGGTACTGTGTAGTTACCTAATCTTGTTTCATCCATGAGATTTCTACGTGTTAGAGTAATTGAGTTGTGATCCATGTTAGAAACCATGAAGGCATTTTGGAGCATCGTTTGGCTTGCTCGATATTGGATTTGGTTTGTTCGAGGTAAGTAAAACTTCTAAACTTGGTGCTAAGGGTATGAACCCCTGAATATACGTGATATGTGTTTGGTGTTGAGGTGACGCACACGATAGGTGACGGGCGTGTGGGCATGCACCGTGTGAATTATGACTCAGTTGTTTCTATGGTACTGTGTAGTTACCTAATCTTGTTTCATCCATGAGATTTCTACGTGTTATAGTAATTGAGTTGTGATCCATGTTAGAAACCATGTTTAGGCTATATGCTTATTCTATTGGGACCCACTGAGGCATATCTGCTGTGGAGTTATGTGCTTAAATTGCAGTCACATATTCAGTCATACTCATTCATTTGCATATCATATCTCAGTCTCTGTTTCTATTTATTGATAGATCATATCATCATTTTAGGGCTTATTTTCATGACATTGTGAGCCCGAGAGACTGGAGATATTGATGACTGAGTGAGGCCGAAGGCCTGTTTGTGAGTGATATTAATGGGATCGGGCTATATGCTGCAGCAGGTATAATTGATTCATGATGGGATCGGGCTGCACACAGCAGCATGTACTATTGATTCATGCCATGATTGGCTTATTATAGCTTTTGGCTGGATCTGCCCCTCCGGAGTCTGCATACCCACAGTGAGCGCAATTGCTATTGATTCTTTGGGCTGGATCTGCCCTATGCAGTATAGAGTGCGAGTGTGAGTGCCGAGTGATTAGGAGGACTAAGTGACTGTGAGGATTGAGTGACTGTGAGGACTGAGTGACTAGGAAGAATGAGTGACTGGGAGGGCTAAGTGAATTGATATTCTAAGAGTATGCATATGTTTTATCACTCTGATGCATTGCATTTGACATGTATACTTGACATTCAGGCATAGAGATGCATTTCCTCATGCTACACGGTTTTGGTGACATTCATGCTTTCATATGCACACTGATATGTAGGCATAAAGAAGTATTTTCCTCATGCTATCTGGTAATGAAACATCTTCTTTATTGTTGAAAGGTTTTGGGAAAAATCACAGTTTTTTTCTGACTCACTCATATTTTGGTGATTTCGGTGAAGGATGTGGGTTTTTATTGATATACTTGAATATCATGCCTATTTTCAGAATTCTTAACGAGCTGAGCTGAGCATCTCTGAGTTATTTCTTTTATCACTTTTATTATATTATTATGAACTGTTGTTGGATATTGGTGTTGGACACCAACCTTTGTCCCAGCTCCTCACTACTTTCAACCTAAGGTTAGGTTTGTTACTTATTGAGTACATTGCGTCGGTTGTACTCATACTACACTTCTGCACCTTGCGTGTAGATTTTTTATGCTGATGTTGCCTTGTATGGCGGGAGCTGGCATTGAAGACGTACCTACGTTCCGGTCATAGCTGCCTCTTGAACTTGGTAGCTTTAGAATTTTAATCTGTTCATGTATATTTCAGACAGAAGATGTATTTATTCCATACCAGCTTTGTAAACTCTAAATCTTAGAAGCTCATGATTTGTACTACTAGTCCTTGGGATTTTATATAGAAGCTCAATTATTTCATTATTATTGTCTCATCAAATTTCATTGGAATTGGTTTATTGTTAATTGGCTTACCTAGCAAGTTGGGTTAGGTGTCATCATGGCTAATTGGATTTTGGGTTGTGACAAGTTGGTATCAGAGCTCTAGGTTCATTGATTCTATGAGTCATGAGCAAGTGTCTAGTAGAGTCTTGCGAATTTGTATGATGACGTCCATACCTATCTTCGAGAGGCTAGATCACATTTAGGATAAACTTCCCATCTTTCTTTCCTTATCGTGCGACATTGATTTAGCTTGAAGCCTAACTCTTTGAATTCCTTCCACGCACTCTTATGCGTATGTGAGTGCTCGATATCAGTTATACATCGACGGCTTGTGATTCCATGGATGAGGTGCGAGATGTGATTTCTGTGCGCTGATGATGGGCCAGTCTAGAGGACTTGAGGTCGGGTTTTGGCTGTAGCTTGAGCATGGGGATTTCGATTGTGTGAGCACGTGCTTTTGGACTTATATGTCCGGTAGTGTCCTTATGAGTGGACTTTGTGGATCGATGAGTGGCTGGATGGCTATAAGATGAGTATAATGTGATTGCGGGATGTGTTCAGATGGTTTTCAATGTGACGAAAAGAGTTTGCTTGGGATGTAAAAAGGACTATTGGGTGCTTGATTTATATCTTGATTTGACGTATAGTTTCGAGTTATGAGTGTGTTGAAGGATCTTTCACGTTGTTTGATTGTGGGACGAATTAGATTCTCGTGTCTTGTTGATGAGTTCAGACTCAGGAAGGAATAAGTGATTGCGTAGTAATTGTGGCTGCAAAAACGGTATAGGGAGATATCAATTTGAGGCTAAGTAGGTGGGTTATCTCCTGCGGGGTAACTGTCACGACCCAAACCAACCCTTCATGATGGCGACTATCATGGTACTAGGCAAGCCGACTATTCAGACATTTCCAACACTTGAATCATTGAAATATACAAAAACAGTTTAAATAAAGGAAAATCTCTTAAAACAGGATAGGAAATCATAACTCAAACATTCTTCCTAAAACGGGGGTGTTATTGATTACATGAGCATCTACGAAATGACAAAGTCTAGTACACTGTCTAGAAGTAAAACTTAATAAATAAACTAAAGGTAAGGGAGGAGAGTCAACGTCTACAAACGCCAAGTAGTTACCTTGATGATCTCCGAAGGTCTGGCCTCTGCAAATCAACAACCGCCGTAACCGAAAGCACTTGGATCTGCACACGAGGTACAGGGTGTAGTGTGAGTACAACCAACACAATAAGTAACAAATCTAACCTTTGGACTGAAATTAGTGACAAGTCTAATTATTACGGTCCACTTTCAACATTTAACAGTGCGGGAAGCTACAGAAAATATGATAGTGATATCTCAAAAATTCATAGTCTACAAGTGAAGGTACAAGAATTTAGACATGCTTTCAACAAGAAACTAGACATGCTTTCAGATTCAACAACAAAACTTAGCACATAGCAGGCTATATCAATCCTAGGGAAGATCCAACCCAAATACAAACAAAACGGGGCAACTCCAGTCCAAATGCAAATAAACAGGGTATATCCAGCCCAAATGTAATAATTGCTAGCGTTGCCCCACTGTGGGTGTGCAGACTCCGGAGGGGCCGATCCAGCCCAAGCGCTATAATAAACCAAATACTGGCATGAATCAATAAAGCTTGCTGCGACGTGCAGTCCGATCCCATAAATATTACTCACTGCAGGCCCTCAACCTCCCTCAGTCATCAATCTCTCCAGTCTCTCGGGCTCACAACACTCATGCCAAGCAGCCCTAATCAATGATACAATGAAATATTTATATGAGTGTGGTTATTCCCCTTAATTTGGATGAGGTTGATATTAGCTATGAATTTGAAACTCAACCCACACGGCATAAGTGGGAAGGCAGCCTAGCCGATCGGGTGGAAATTGAACGCCATGTTGCGCACATGGTGGTACTACTCTTGGTAACACCTTTCTTTCTCACGACATGTCAAACCACATTGATCGTGGGGAGATGGCCTAGCCGATCGGGCGTGATCGGACTCCATGCTAAAAACACAATGGCATGTCGGTGCTAATGATCTCCCAACCAAAAATATATAATATTTTTTTTGTATTTTGAAAATTGTTATGTTTTAACTCGGCATTTGGATAACATTGATTGTTACTTTTGCTCCATGGAGTTTCCCCTTCTGTTATTGGCGTTTTATTTTGAAAGAGGACATTTAGCTTTACATACTAGTACTATTCCACATGTACTAACGTCCCTTTTGTCCGGGGCGTTGCATCTTCAATGGATACAGGTGATTCATCAGCGGGCAGCTTTGGTTCTTGTTAGCAGTCACTCTCTATTCAGCAGGTTTTGGTGAGCCCTACTCTATTTCGGGCTTTATGCCATTTGACGTTGTATTTTGTGCTTTGAGGTACAGCCGGGGCCTTGTCACCGGCAGTTTCATTCTTCACTTATGTTGTAGTTAGAGGCTCCGTAGACAGGTTGTGGGTGGTGTTTGATGTTGGGAATTGGACTAGAAATGTTGGTATTTAGCAAACACGATTTTCATTACATCTATATACTTGTATATATTTGGAATCATAAATGAATATCCTTTGAGTAATGGACAAAGAATGTGGAATACATGACTTTTCTCATGTCTATCACTTGTATTGATTCTTATATTGTTAATGGGCAAGGTTCGGTAGAAGGCATCCAGCAGGCTTGCTCGGCTGGAGTATCTCGGTTGAGCGTCGGTCGCTCTCCCTGAGGTCGGGTTGTGACATAACTTTGCGGTCTTAGCAAGACAATCAAGAATAGCATGGCATAGATATAGCCAATCAATACCCAAATTCACCTCGAAACCAACCATATTGAGCAAGAAACGATCAACCCTATAATCACCAACACTAACCACATGAGACTATTTGTAGATATATGAACATAATAACAAGGAAATCATGTGGCATGTCCGAACAACAAAAAAAATTTGATGACACATAAGAATAGGTGGAACCAAGGTTAAATAATTCTAAAGTATTCCTATGGAACACTGCATCAATAGCAATTGCCTCTAGCCTGGCTGGGAATGCATAGTAATAGGCATCTTTGCCACCTAATTCACCTCCCCTCTAGGACGTCCTCGAATAGACTGAGCTCCACCCCTAGCTTCTGTGCGGGTGGTGTAGGTGCATGTGGTGGAACCATGTACTGGGAGCCCTGATGTGGTACAATGCTCAAAAGCCTGGGGCAATCCCTCTAGAAATGACTCAAGTCCCCACACTCAAACAACCCCTTGTCTAGAGAGGCTGCTGACTTTGTGACTAAACCTGAGAACCTGAATATCCATGCGTAGAACCCTGAGTAGATATAGCACGGTATAAACTTTATGCTAGAAGTTCACTGAAAGATGATTGGCCTAGGTAAGCATTGTATGAACTATGGCTGACTAAAGAGCCACGAGAAACCTAACGGGCTACCTGAGCAGGCTTGGAATGATAGACTCTACTGTGAAGTGCCTAGCCTCTAGATGAGGCACCACTAAAACCACCGAAACCATGGGGCCTCTTGGCCTCCCACTCCTTTCTCTCCTACCTACGAACACGCTCTAAGCCCCTCACAATCTCAACTACCTAGTGATAACTAGTAACAGTATCGGCCTCTGGACCCATCCCATAACGGATACCACAGTTGAGGCCCTCAATGAACCTCCTGACTCTCTCCCTCTCAGTAGGGACCAAAAACAATGTGTGACAAGCTAACTCTATTAACCTCATCTTGTACTGGGTCACGGTCATACCCTCCTAGCATAGATGCTCAAACTCACTGCGGAACTCATCTCTAGAGTATGTGGTATAAACTTCTACAAGAAGAGAAGTGAGAACTAAGACCAAGTGAGTGGTGTTGCACCAGCTTACCTACTCAACTAATAAGTCTGCAACCACCTGTATGTGGCCCTGATAGTTGGAAGGTATTAAAGTCAACCCATTTGAGTCCACTACACCCAATGTGTGTAGAATCCAATAACACTAATCAAGAGACCCATGTGCATCCTCAGTGGGCCCTCTACTGAATTGAGGAGGATGAAGCCTCTAAATCTCTCTAGCCTCTTCTACTCCTCAATAGCCAAGGATAGTCTAATCTTGGGCTGGACCGCAATGAATGGATACAAAAGTAGAACCTCCGGTGTCTAATAACTATGAGCCAACTGCTCTGGTGTATGTGCAGTGGGAGTCTAGGTTCCTCCTACATCCTGTGAGGTAGCTAGAGCAACAGGGATCATACCCGCCCGAGCCAAACTCGTATACATGCTCAAAATCTGAGAAAATCTCTCTTGAAGTCTAGGTGTAGCAATCGGTCCCTCTAGAGCCTGAGCTGGTCCCACCGTCTCAACATAATCAGGAACTTTCTCCTCAATGGGAGCTACTATTGCCTCCACAGTGGCTTCTCTATCAGGGCCTCTAACTGCGGTGCGTGATCCACCCCTGCCTCTCTCTTTTCCCTGGCTCTCGCGGCCCTGACCCAAGTTACTGGAGCATGATCAGCTATATTAGAAGAATGTGTCCTCAAAATATGTGAAAGAATAGAAGAGCAAAGATTCAAACTTAGTGATAAACAAATTCGCACGATAGAGAATGAATGAACAGAAGATTACCTAGCAGCCTTGTAGCCTCTGGAAGATAAGTACTGACATCTCCGTACTGATCACCACAAGACACTACTAGACTTGATCATGATCGTGAGACCTAAACAATCTAGACCTATGATACCAACCTGTCACGACCTAAAACCACCACCTTCTGTGATGGTGCCTAACCCTACTAGCTAGGCAAGCCAATCATAGCATTTGGCAAAAAAATAGCTAATAAATGAAACTAAAAGTCGAATAAGCATAGATAATAACAAATCAGTACACAACTCCCCAGAACCGATAACACTAAGTCATGAGCTTTACAGTATGAATACAAGTCTATTAGAACCAAAAAGATCTGTCTTACACAACAAAAACAATAGAGGAAAATAGGAAGAGATACTAGAGGTTGCTATCAGGAAGAAGCTCTACCGCGGTCTCCACAGCCAGCAAACAGCTCAGCTCACAATGCTCAACTGGGTCGAACTCCTGAATCTGCACAATGAAGTGCAATGTGTAGTATGAGTACAACCGACCACATGTATGCAGTACATATCATGACTATTCTCGACGAGGTATGGAGAGAATTACCAACTATACTCACTTAAAAACATGTTTAGTGCATAAATATGCAAGTGCACAGCAACGATACCAAAATCTAAGCATGAAATACAGGTACAACCAATCAGTGCACATAGGGAAGATGTGCACAAGTCTTATAATAGTTTAATAGCTCATCATATGGAGAATATATACATCTAACACCAATGAATCGTTAACATTTGCATATAGAGAAGATATGCATAATTCATCATGTCATTGTGCATAGGTTAACATATAGAGAACATATGTATTGTGCCTTCATTCTTCAGTAAAAGCAGTATATACAGAAGATATGCATAAAAAGGCATGTATACATTCCAAAACTAGCATATAGAGAAGATATGTGAAAAAACATGTATACACCCAAGGTTTTTTCATATAGAGAAGATATGCAAAAACCAAACACTAACCAATTTTTCTTGTACCGTGTATATGTCATCAAGAGAGAAACATGAGAGTACAACCCTAGGGGGATGGATCCTTATCCACACGCTGCATGGACGATTCACGTGCTATAATAACAACAGCACGGACCACTCATGTGTTGTGATAACTCAACCTGCACGAACAACTCACATGCTGCCAATCCAGTCCATCATACAGAAAGCATATCAAGAATACATGTATACAAACAGTGGATATTAAATCACATACTCATGGATTGAAGAAAAGCATCATGCTAAAGTGTATGCATGTCCGACGTCTGCTACTACAGCTCACATTAGATGTATACGTCATAAAATAACAGTTGTCATGTTTGAATAGGAAATCAACCTACACATGATCTCTAGAATGACTCAAGAAGTTCATGAAGTCATACAAGTATGTGAAGCATGATAGTAGGAAGCATAGGAAGCATAACACAGCCTAAGGCTACCCAGAATATAGATAAAACCCGTTGTACAGACATGCTCATACCATGCATGTACATCACCCTCGGCATGTAACCATCATCAACAATTCAAGCAACTAGTCACTTAACCAAGGCTAGGAAAGATACTTACCTCAAACGAACAAAACCAATACTCCAAGAATGCCTTCCCTCGCAAATCAACCTCTGAACGACTCAAATCTAGTCAAATAACACATCACAGAGTCAAATAATGCTAAAGGGAACAATTATAGAGCACCTGGGCGTCGATCTTTAATTAATTACACAAATTCAACAAAAAAATCAACCCAGGCTCACTTTTTGGAACCTGACAAAACTCGCAAATCTCGACTACCACTCAAATACAGTCCAAATATACAAGTTTTATCCAAATTCGACTCTAAATTGGGGTTCAAATCTCAATTATTCACTCTCCAAAATCTAGAACGAAACCCCCAATTTTTCCTCTTTTAAATCCATGTTCTAAGTGAACAAATCCATGGGATATATAAATACACAATCAAATCCAAGTAGAAAATGCTTACCCTAAAAGTGGTGATGAAAATCTCCATAAAAATCGCCTCTAGCCGAAATCCAATACTCAAAATAATGATAAATGAGATACACCCTCGAAACAAAAGTGGCTGCTAGAGATTCCGCATTTGTGGACCTTAGTTTTGCTTCTGTGACGTTGCTTCTGCGGCTAAGCCGCACATCTACGAGCTTTATTAAACAGACCCAAAATCCCATCAATTTGTAATGGCACCTAACCTATCCTGCTAGGTAATCCAAACAATATAAGTCACTACTGCAATGAGAAATCATCAATATTACAATAAAAATGCAAAAATAATTTGATACAATTACCCCCAAGGACTGGTAGTACAAGTCATGAGCCACTAAGATTTAGATTTATAAATCTAGTGAAAGTAATAAATACAACAATCTGTTTGAAAGTTACATAAATAGAAATGAAATCCTACGCTACAATGAACAAAAGGTAGCATGAATCCGGCATGCTAGCACGTCTCTAATGCAAAGCTCCATCTTTACATGTCACGACCCAAATCTACTAGTCGTTATGGCACCTAACCGAACCCGCTAGCTAAGACAACTGACAGTCAACACAGTTCAAATGAGAATAATAAGAGATCAATAATGAATTAATAAATGAAATAACTGAATTTCTATACAATAACCCAGGATTGGTAGTACAAGTCATGAGCCACTAAGAATTAGATTTACAAAGCTGGTACGAAATTAGTACAACATTTAGTTGGAATGTACATAAACAGAATTCAAATCTACAACTAACAAAGACAAGAGGTAGTTATATCTAGATGGCAGATACATCTTCAATGCCAGCTCCCATCATCCACAGTATTTCAGCACCAAGATCTGCATGCAAGGAGCAGAAGTGTAGTATGAGTACAACCTACCCCATGTACTCAATAAGCAACAAACCTAACCAAAGACTGAAAGCAGGACGAGCTCGGAAGAAGGTCAGTGTCCAACATCAATAATCAATTACAACATGAGATATGATAATGCCGGTAACAGTAAATAACTCGAAACATAACATGATCATCTCATTCACAAGTACGAGAAACTAGACATGCTTTTTCAAGTATAGCATATAAAGTCCAAATTTCACACCGAAATTATTAAAATATGAGTTTATCAGAGAACTGATATCTTTCCCAACTTTTAACAACATATAAGACTTTTCATTTACCAGTTAGCATGAGAAAAATACATCTATATGCCAAAATGTAGAGTATACATGTCAATTCAATAATATCACAGTGAGATCATCAAGTACACTCACTCTCAGCACACTCAAGGTGCGTGGCTCAAATGCCCCTTACCATCATACACACCATCACTCAGCATTGTATGAGGGCCTGGCACAAGTACCCCTCACCAAAGCACATGTATGTATGTATGTATGTATGTATGTATGTATGTGTGTGTGTATGTGTGTGTGTGTGTATATATATATATATGTATATATGTATATCAATGTGCCTATGCTCACTGTAAATATCATACTCAGGATGGGCAGATCTTGGCCCAAGCGCTAATCAATATCACATAGCCCAAATCGTGGAGCTTGGTGTACGCGTAGCCTCAAACTCAGTACCACTTAGCCCAATATGGGGCCTGGCATATGTGCCACCTCAATATCAATATAATCATTCCAATGTGCAACCCAATCCAAACACCACCAACAACACGGCTCTACGGCCCACATAGGTCATCAATCCGCTCAAGTCTCCTTATGCCAATATCTCATAACAACATAACCAATAATATAACGTGAGACATCATAATCTGCCACAAATTCAGCTCAAACTCATGTCACATACAAGGAAACCAATAACATATGAGATAACATATCAAAAATGCACTGAGGTAGAGATATATCATACAGATATAACTATCATAATTGAACAGTATAACTACGGCTAAGGCAAATAGCTCAACATGGCAAGATAGCTATCATGTCTCAATCAGTAAAGCAAATAGCCTAGACATGATTTCTAGCATGAACAATAACCCACGTAGTCAAGAAGCATGATAGAAAAACAAGGCATATAATAGCCGAAGAACTTCCCGGTTCATGAATACTTCGGTGCACGCACACACGCCCGTCGCGTAGTGCATGCGTCACCTCCAACACATTTCAAATATCATAGTTTTCAGGGATAAATTGTAAGGCCCCATAAAATTTCACCTATGATTTAGGTTTTTATGGTGCCAAGGTAAGCTAATGTGCCACAGTACAGATTTTTGGATTGTGCTAAGCATCGTGGAGCTGGTATATGAATTTGTGGAAAATGACAACTCTGTGGTCCATTATGCTATAGCAGATCTGTTCCACTGACCATGAAATCACCACTGAATGAATCAGAAGCAACTCAAATATGAAAACCATATTGTGGCAATTCTGCTGGCCGCATAACCATCTGCTACCATGAAATTGTTTCGCGGAATTGACCTGACCCAACCCTGAATTTGAAAACCATTTTGTGTCCATTCTTCTGGCCGCATAATCATTCTGCTACCACAAAATTGTATGGCGGGATTGACATACCATTTTGTGGCCATTCTACTAGCCACATATCTGTTCTGCTACCACGGAATTGCAAAAGATAATTGTCATGGGGGGGTTATTTTTGGAAATTTTCTTATACAGATTTATGAGATATAACATAATGTTTTAGAGTGAGGGTATCAATTTAGAGAGAGGGAGATGCTCTATCAAATTATACTCTCCAATTCTTGCTCAAACATTGGGAATTCAAGAGGGAAACTCACAAGACCGTCTACTTATAAGGTAAGACTCCATCCTTAGCTTTAATGCAATGTTTAATAATGGGTTTAGGTAGTATGTTATCATGGTGGGGATTGTGGGATGGTGACCGGAAGCCATAAGCCCTCAATCTCGAATTTGGGAGTATGTGAAGACTAGGAAATGTGATTTTTGTGGGTTTGAAGCAAATGGTTGGGCATGCATGTGACTAATGATGGTTGATGGGTGTTGTAGAGATATTGTATATTGGTTGGCTGCTTGAAATTTCATGGTGAGGGTAGAGCAATTTCTATTATGGGACCTTGTAATCGATTTTGCATATTAAGTGTTTGATGAAATGTCAGAATGGGCTGAATCTAAGAACACCTTCCTAACTATGGTTAAATTTGGTTATGTTTCTATAGATTGAGGTTGCTAGGAGTGTGGGACGTTATAGATCTAAGAAAATCTCAAGCAAGGTATGTTGGCTAAACTCCCTCCATAGAATCGGATTCCACGATCTCACTGTGAACTCCAAGTACGATTGCCCAAAGTACCTATTCTTATAATGCTAGATTGCCTCAAACACTTGATTTATCATATGCTGATATGCTCAAGTCTTGTCTCAATTTCTATTCTTATTCTCTCCTATGAAGGAACTTCACATGAGGTTGACTTAAGAATGTCTCTGACTCCAATTTATGTTTCAAATAAAATAGGCCTAATTTCATTGTAAATGTTTCGAATATGTTATAAGCTCTTAGGTTATACTGAGTAGAAGCTATGGAGTTTCTAAATGTTCTTAATATCCTATGGTCACCCATGGCAAGTAAAATGAAGTGATAGTATGAACATGAAAGGTGGCCGCTTGCCAAAATGAGAATCATAAGGCATTGTATGTTCCAATGGTTTCAATCATAGTATGTATGCTTCTAAAATAATAAATGCAAATGACTTCAATGTTAAGTCCCCAAGATTTGTGAACTTAGCTACTGACCTTAAGATGACAATGGAGTACATAACGAGATGAAAGAGAGATGTCCAATGCTATATTATTATGAACCTTCTGGAAAGAAAAAAAGGGAATTGGGTCCATGCGCCATTGAAATCTACTCATTGATTTACTATACATGTGCTAACGTAATAAGCTGTGTTTCTCCATGATGTGTATGAACATGAAGTATTCCAATGATTGGGGAACTTATGACCTTAAATATAATGTTAATCATGTTGCCTTGAGTTTATATGTGGTCATGTGCATAATGATGTGTTATGAACCCTATGGATGGTCTATGAAATGCGTAGGTGTATAGTATAGATGAACCCTATGGACAGTCTATGAAATGCATAGGTGTATAGTATAGGTGAACCCTATGGATGGTTTATGAAACGCATCGGTGTATAGCATAGGTGAACCCAATGGACGGTCTATGAAACGCATAGGTGTATAGTATAGATAAACCCTATGGACAATCTATGAAACGAATAGGTGCATAGTAAGAGAGGGCTATGGATGGTCTGGTGAGACGCATAGCCAGCACGAACAATATGTGACATTTTCCTTCCCATGGTTGGTACATAGTGTACATTTATATTATACTGGTTGTATCCCATACCATAGCTCATGTGGCTCACTTGCATATGATCATATAGTTTGTTTCATAGCTTCTTGATGTGTCTCGTTTACCTCTCTTAGAGGTACTTACTTTTAATACATTGTTTTGCCTGCCCTAGATACTAGTACTATTCCACATGTACTAAAGCCCCTTTTGCCGGGGAGGCTGCATCTTTAATTGATGCAGGTGGTTCCTCAGCAGGTGGCTTTAATCTTCGTTAGCAGTTACCCTCTACTCAGCAAATTTGGTGAGCTGTATTTTGTTCCGGGCCTTATGTTACTTGGTATTGTACATTGTATTTTGAGGTATAGCCGGGGCCTTGTCACCGGCATTTCCATACTGCTCTTCTATCACACTTAGAGGCTTCGTAGACATGCTCTGGGTGGTGTTCGATTTGGGGTAATGAACTAGAAATGTTTGTATTTTTCAAACATGTATTTCTATTGTAACTATGAACTTGTAATATTTTTAAAATTGTAAATGAAGCTTCTATAAGTAATGGAAAAAGGATCCGGTACACTTTATTCCTCTCATGTCTATTTCTTGTTATTGAATCTTATATTTATCATGGGTAAGGTTGGGTAGAAGGCATTAAGTAGGCCTGCTTGACTGGGATGTCTCGGTCGAGCACCGGTCGTGCTCCCCAAGGTCAGGGAGTGATATAAATACCCTCAATTCAAAGATTAGATATGTTACTTACCTCGAACAAGACAAATCAAACACCGAACAAACCATACAATACTCTAGAAATGCCATCTCGTGTGAATCAACCTCCGAACGGCTCGAAACTGGAAAAAGCAACTCAACAACATCAAATAATGACATAGGAAACAAAACCGAGCGATAAAGGTCGAATCTTCAATCAAATTCTCAGTCAACAAAAAATGTCAACTCAAGCCACACCTCGGAACCCGATAAAACTCACAATTCTGACAACCCATTCGAATACGAGTCCAACCATCTTAATTTCATCCAAATCCAACTTTCAATCATTGTTCAAAATCCAATTATTCACTTTAGGAATGTTTAGACAAAAACCTCCAATTTCTCTTTTAGATTCATAATCAAAATGCCAAAAACAAAGATAGAATCATGTAAAATAATCAAATCTGAGTCAAAAGTGCTTACACCTATCCATATGGTGAAAATCCTCTCCAAAATCTCCCAACATCGAGCTCCAAATCTCCAATTGTGATGAAATAATCAAGCCCTCGATATATGGTATAAGCTTCCTGGGAATCTACATTTGCGGTCACTAAGTCGCATCTGTGACAACCGCTTCTACGGTTCACCTCTCCTATCTACGAGAAACCCTCAAAAGATCGCTAACTGCATCTGCGACAAGCAAGCCGCATCCATGGCTCCGCAAGTGCGGTCCATCAAGCGCAGAAGCACAAACCCCCCAGTCTGACCCAAATTCCAAAACAGGTGCGAAAATCCATCCGCAGGTGTGGCTCCACATCTACGTTCAATCTTCCACAGATGCGACCACACCAGGTCCCTGCCAAAAATCAGCAATAACCAACATGATCCGAAATGATCTGAAACCCGTCTAAAACTCTCCCGAGCCACTCGGGACCCCGTCTGAACATACCAACAAGTCTCGGAGCATAACACGGACCAACTCAACACCTCAAATCACACATAATAACATTAAAACCACAATTCGTGCCGCAAATCAAACTTAATAAACTTTTCAATTTCCAACTTCCAAAACTCGTATCGAACTACATCAAATCAACTCGGAATGACCTCAACTTTTGCACATAAGTTCCAAATGAGATAACAAACCTATTACAACTTGTGGAACAATAATCCAAACCCGATACAATTAAAGTCAACTCCTGATCAAACTTATGAATATTCCAAACCTTTAAATTGCCAACTTTCGCTAAATAGTGCCAAAACCTTCTAAAAACATCCAAATGCATGTACGGGCATAATCCTAAGTTTAAAATTACCATCCGGACCTAAGGGAACCATAAAAACTTCAATCCGAGGTCAAATATACAAAAGTCAAACTTGATCAACTCTTCCAGCTCAAAGCTTCCAAATTAAGAATCATTCTTCCAAATCAGTTCTGAACAGCTTAAATACCAAAACCAACCATACAAGCAAGTTATAATACATCATATGAAGCTACTCATGGCCTCAAACCACCTAACTGAATGTGAATGCCAAAAACGACCAGTCGAGTCGTTACATTCTCCCCCACTTAAACATATGCTCGTCCTCGAATGTGCCAAGAGTCGTTCCAAAGCCATCAATCACAGTGCAAACTCACCATGAAAATACCCATGGGTAATCCCACGTCACCACAATCCATATAAGCCTGACAACACAACCTAACTGAAAATCCTACTTCAACCTTACTCCAAACCATAGAACCCAATCTCCGATATTTGAAATTCATTATAAGAGCTGATTCTCATATCTATGCACTGTGCAAGTCTGAACAAGTTGTATAAAGCCATAACCATAACCCATGATATAATCACATGATATATCGTATAATTCAAATACCCATAGCAATAATGTCCAACTACAATAACTGTTCAATAACAAACTCGGTACCGGTAACTGTTGCACCCTATTTTGCACAAGACAAAACAATGTACAACTTATAGTCCTCTACAAGGTTAATTATTGCTTAGAGCCACCACCTAGTATTTAAGGTATACTAGGACATCTATACTACACTATGTAATGTACATTTGATTATGGTCTGCACAACCGTTGAGATTCTATGTAAGAATTCAAGTTATCTCAAGGAGAAGGTGTTAGGCATCCCTCAAGATCAATAAAATGTGGTTCCTGCGGAGTCAATCAAATAAACGAGGGAAGGTTCAAAGATAATTAGCAAATACTCACAACTATTACAAAGAATAAAAGAATGATTAACATGTACTAGTATGAACAATAATGATATTAAATATGTAATAAATTATGTGCGGATGAAGTATGCAAGCAATTTTTGTGTTTTTGAAATAAAATGATTAAAATATATTAACTCGTATATTCAAAAGATAAGCTTAGTGTAAAGTGAGTTCAAGATAAAGAATAGTAAAATATTTGACAAATATATGTGCAACAAAGTGCAGTATGTGAAAGAATTAAAAAGGATATTAAAGTATGGTATTTTAGTGTAAATTGAATAATATGAAAAGAATCGCACTTAAAGAATGCACGTTAACTCAAAGTGTTTGAACAAAAATTTGAACTTAAAAAAAATACTTGAAGAGAAAACGACTCATAATTAGAGGCAACAAGTTTTAGATGGACGACTATAACAAGAGGAAATTTAAACTAAAGAATTGAGAAAAGGGGAAAGAATATTTATTTGCACATGAATAGATATTTAACAAGTATTTTGACCAAAGAGTATTGGAGGAATTATCTCAATGTATAATGAGCAAAGTGAAAAAAATTATTTTTGATGAGTAAAGGATGATATATATATATATATATATATATATATATATATATATATATATATATATATATATATATATATATAGTAAGTCATAAAACTCAATATGAAATATGTAATCAAATATGCATAAGCAAAGAGACAAAATATATGAGAGAGGTAGAAAGCTTTGAAGAAGGCATGCTTTTAACTTATTGGAACACAAAAGGTATACTTTGACAAAACATTCAGATTGAGGTTTGAATTAAAGAATAAATCCATGACAGTTGACTCAGGATTAACAACTTTGGGATAGAATATGTGAAATAATATTTATGTTGGAATGATATTGAAAAGAATGGTAAATGAAGGTCTTAACAAATGCATGACTAACAAAGAGTCACTCAAGAAATATAGACAAACACAATGGTCGTATTCATATGAATCTAATGGATGTAAAAGTGTAAAATATTCCGGACTTTGAGAAAATCCTACGAGAAAACAACCTATTGTGTACAAATATATGTGAACTAATCATATTAATATCATTCACAAAAAAAGATTAATTAATATGAGTTGTACTAAACATGTATTTACTTGAAGTGAAATGATTAAAGTAGGTAATTTACAAATGGAATGACCTAAAAATGTGACTTTTAGCATGCATGTAAGAAAAACATACAATTATCTTATTTAGAAAGAATGGCTTGCTTACGTAGTGAACAACAAGTTTAATTAATTGGTTCATATCGATCCTAGTCAATTAATCAAGTTGCGAAAACATATCTAATAATCTTATTATAAATGCAAGCTACTCATATATTTGGCATACATGTTGAGTGTTTATTATTTAATTAGATGTATTTTGTCCTAGGTACGAGCGCAAAACATACACTTAAATTCTGCTCGCTAATCAAATATACTATAGTATAATATCGTATCCACTAGGATTGGATTTAAACAGTATTGTTATAGTTTCTAGCTTGGTTGCTATCCAAGATGATCAACAGTTGAGATTTATAAGATGTCTAACCAAAATTTACTAAGAATCTAATGTTTTTGACCAATGACGATTGAAACAAAGAATAAGCAAAGAAGGTCATTAATAGGAGAAGATAAAGTTTTGATAGGATAGGTGCAAGATAATTGTTCGAGATCTAACTCTAAATAATTTACTTCTAATATTCAAGTGAGTCTCTCGAATTCACTCAATTATTAGGTCAAACGTTAGGCAAAAGCTCTTCTCTCGATTAAGTCTTAACCTCACAAGATGAACCAATTTAAGCACGTGAAGATATGCAAGAATGCGTAATGGATTGGTCTTTAGGGAAACCTCTTTCGATTATTCTCTTAAATAGGTTTAATCAATGATTCAACTAGCTTCTTTCGATTACCTAGAAGAATCTACGAACTCAACCAACGATATAATGCAAAGATATCACAAACTATGCCTTTCTCGATTACATAAACTAGTGAATGTAGATGCAATAATTAAATCATCCAAAAACGCTTCAATACATAAAACTACAGTTATAATCCACAAACAATTATCAATACATCAAATTCATTAAACCCTAAATGGAACTACTCCATAGATATGGAGCAATTTATTACAAATAAAATTAAAGTGTAGGAAAACATAAATTCAATCCAAACTCGGGTCTTGAACGAGGAAGGAATGATAAAATCCTTGTGCTTATATTTTTCCAACTCCTCCTTAGCCTCCTTAGGTCGAAAGTATGTCCAAAGTCTAGAAAATAATATTTTTCCATATATTTATACCAAGTAGGATCAGGCTCAGACGAAACCAACTTCTCGTAGCTGAAATAGACATTGGCTCTGTAAAAATTACACAGGCACATTGCATGGGGCGACGCGCCATGCTGGGCATTAGTGGAGAAATCCAGATAGCTCAACAATTGACAGGCAACAGAATTTGGGTAGTCGCGACGCACCACGTGCGCCCCACGCGCTGCGATTGTGGAGTTTTCTCATAATACGAATTTTTGCAGGATTTTTGACATCCAAACTTGGTTCTCGACCCCCGAACACGATCCCGACTTAATCCCTTGAGCTTTTACTCAAACTTCAAAATTCTAAATAGCTCGAATTAGCTCCACAACATCTACATAGCTCGAACTCACTCCTGCAAGAAATAAAACACATAATAAGTGCAAAACACTACCAATTAAAGCTCAAAAACAAATAAAGTGCAGCGAATTAAAGTGCAATAAACGACTAAAACACGAGATTATAGTCTACCATCAATAAACAAATATCATGCAAGCATAAATAAATAATTAGATATGATATCTATCTACCATTTTACTACACTTGTATTTTGTACATCCAAGAAGGAAATTACGAAGGGGGAAGCTTGACAGGAATTTGTCTTTTCATCTTCGAGTGTCATCCTCTAAAAGCAATTCCATGTAATAGTACTTTGCAAGATGAGAGAGATAAAATTATTGGCGAAATAATATAATGTCAAAAATAAATTAATAAAGTGACATGTTTTTAAAATAATTTTTATTTTAAAATGTTTTTGAAAAATTCCTCTTAAAAATATTTTTTGGTTTAAAAGATTGTTTTGAAAAAATATTTTGGGAAATTTTTTGGAAAATAGTATAGAAAAATAGTTTTAAAAAAAATTATAGAAGGCTCATATACATGTAATATTCGATATCCGTCTAGACATGAAAACAAAAACCGACTTGATTGCGACTAAGGGGGCTTACTATGTCATCCTCCAAAGGTTTTATTGGCTCATCGCATACTCATGTTTTACTTTTTCATATTTATCATTATCGCCTCGTTATTTCGGACCCAATCCTAAAGGTCATTCGGAGCGGAGCGTAGTAACCTCAATAACTTTGGAGGTTATTTTCTGATCCGCCCTGTCCAACAAAGATGTCTGTACGTCCTCGTGACATAGAGGAATAATGATTCTGACAAAGGAACTAACTTCATTGTTAATAGAAATATCAAGAGAACACAGTCCAATAGCACAATCATCACTAAGGAGCGATAGACAAAAATAGCTGCAAACAGGACCACTAAAACAATACCAAATTGTCAGCTGCAAGGGTAATTAGGCCAACATAATGAATCCATTACAATCAAAGTAATCACAGCTATTCATTAAAAACATAGCCACATCAAATAATCAAAGCTACTGCGCAACAGAGGAGCCGGAAAAAAATGGTGAAATCGCCGGCAAACAGGGGTCACCGGAATTTAAAGTCTCCGGTAAGTTTTAGGAAACCAAAATCCAGCAATAAGGTTTAAACCACAAATAGCAGTCACCAAAAACGAAACAGCCATCACAAAAAAAAAATCAGTAAGGGTCGCCGGAGTTACTTTTTCCGGCATCGGAACATCACATCTCCGGCGTTTACGGTCTGGTAGCTGAGCTTAAATCTTACTGCCTGAGACCGTTATAATGTACAAAGAAAGACCAACCGACGCGGACTCGTAGGTGTTGTTTCCGACCAGATTTCGAGCAAAGCTCCAGTGATCTTTTCCGGTCAGATCTGTTCAGATCCGACCATATCCAAGGGTTTCGGGTGGACCTTCAACGAGATGGAGTTTTCCGGTGATAGAGGTTCCACCGTTTGGTCGCTGCTTTTGTCATAACTCAAGGAGAAAGGAAGAGAGGGGGAACAGTTGAGGGGAGAAGCCGTCGAGGTTGATGGGGTTGGCCACGGGTGACCGGCGAAGCTCAACAACGGCGGGCAGCCACAGAAATCTAGAGAGATTTTAGAGGGGCGGGCGGCTGCTTTTTTTAGAATGAGAGAGGGTAAGTTATATTGATATTGGGGTGTTTTGTAAGAGACAAACATATTTTGTGGGGTGGAAAATATGTAGTCTACATTTATTTAAGCAAGAATAAAAAAATAAAATAAAAAAAAACATATGTGATCAAAAGCAAAAGATGCCATGTTGCGTCGTTTGACATGTCAAATCAAGTGTTATGTCACATTGATGTCTATTTTAAAATTAATTTTACTGATTTTCATATAATTATTAGATTGTGCTATATAAAAAGAAATATTTATTCTATTAAGAACTCTTATAGTATTTATTTAAAATATAACTGCTACAATTGTGTTGTAGTAATTTTTTTTAAAAGACAATAAATTGATAAAATATCCTAATATTTAAAAATAGAACAATTATCACTAAATTGTTTGAAATTTATAAAAATGCACAAAAATGATAGTACTTAACTAATTGCAAAAAATGATTGAAAATTCTCATATTTTGTAAAAATTAGAATAATTATCAATAAATTGCATTAAAGTTAATAATGTGCCACAATTACATTTTGAATAATTGCAATAAAATGATAGAAATTCCCATATTTTATAAAAATAAAAATAATTATCAATAATTGCATTAATGCTAAATAATGTGAAAAATTATATTTTTATCATTTTTTGACAAGGAAAGTATGTAGAATTTAATTTTTAATACGGAGGGTCAAAATTGACTGTCAACAATAACAAACCTCGTATCAAGTAAAGCTTTGTTCTGAACCTTTGTACACTGCCAATGATGAACTAAACACACGGAAACTCATAACCACTAATCAGATCAACAAGTCGTGGAGCTTTCTCGCCAAATAAGAACCATTGCCAAATTCTGAGGTAACTAATAACGTTATTCATCCAATCAAACCTTAATCAAATCCGATAACATTCACTCTAGGTCCAATAACCTCATCTCGTTCAGTACATACTGCTCGACTAACATACCACACCAATACCACCTAGATCCACATACTAAGCAATCCGGACACCAGACAAGCAACAACTCGAATGCTCCAATAATGAAAGAGAATCAAATGAGAGAACCAACCACAAGCTCAACTGATATTACCACAAAGCGCAATGCCACGAACGCAGCTCACAAAGGAGAAACAAAACGCACGAAATAAGCATACAGGATCATATCCCAACATAACTCTACCACGATCCCACTCCAAATGCCGACCCACATGGAGTACCTTAAGTCATGACGCTCATAACCATCACGCGAAGTGCATGACCATAACCATGGAGAAATGGATACCACAAAATATACCACAAATAGGAAGACCATACCCAAGGCGCAATCAAACATTCAACACCCAAAAAGCCATCTCGTTCGATTTTCACAACAAGGCCCAAATAGAACCGCATGATATGTGTAAAGAGCTAATAGTCTCACAATCCATCGTAGCATAGAAATGTTACACATGGAACATATCAGAACATGAATAAGATCAACTCTAGCTGATCACACACCCCTCAACAATAGCTGAACATGAATAAGATCAACTCTAACCGGTCATACACCCCTCAATAATAGTTGTGCTGGGTAACAAAATTCTTACCCAATGTCGAATATACATTCTAATTAGGCCTACCAGTGGCCTCCAAAACAATACCCAATGTAGAATACACATTCTAATTAGGCCTATCAGTGGCCTCCAAAATAATCTCGATCCTCCCAAAGTAGGTAGATAACCTCCAAAAAGTCCACATGAACCTATCCATAACATATACAATCAGGCACCAACTTCTTAACATATTTTCACCTCCATAACCAAGGAACAATCTTCCTTTAAGAACCCTCATAGCCTTCAAATCCCTAAAATACTAGAGTCTCCAAGTCCGATCTCAGCTCCACCACTCAAATGACTGACACGTCCCTCATTCACAATCATCTCACGAGAAATACTTTCATGATTTTTTGGTGCCACATAGCAAAATCTGAACATCAATAGTCAAGCAACCAAGTGATTATTGTAAGTAGTGGCAACCATGGTCATCTGCTACAACTTTTCGAGAAAATTATACTCAGAACAAATATCTATGTTCCATTCATAAATGTTGTTTGCATTGTAATTGTTCTGCATGACATTGGGTTTTTCTTCCAAAACTACATCTGGATGGGTAGCCCTAGGATAATAGAGTTTTTGAGGTTTCCTATAGTTGGAAGGCTCAACATGAATAGGTGCAATATCTAGAGGGGGTTTTTCTTCTATAAATACTGATTGTTCAGATTCTTGGTCTGAATTTATCTTACCAAGGACTCCTATGAATTTAGAAGTTGCAGTAGGAGTTTGATGGGTCGAAGACAATAGCTTGGCAGACTGACATATCTTGGGCCACTAAAGTTTTCTCAATTTCTAGGATTCTTCCCGGAAGCTCAGAAAGTTGAGGAGAGTCTTTAGAATGATGCATATGGAGCTCCCTAGAATGAATTTCGGGGATCTCGTGAGGTTTAAAAAGAGGAACATCAGAGGTGGAAGGTCCTTCCGTGTATTTCTTCATTGTAGTCAAAGAAGGATTGACAATTAAATATTCTCCAAGAGTTTATAGATATTTATTCGTCTAATTATTTTGTTCAAAAATATGTTTCATATTTTTGCCAATAATTGGTTCGTTATCAACTCTTTTCTTAAAAGGAGCAACTGTAACAGAGGTATTGGCAAAAGTTGTAGAAAATCCTTGTGACGGAGGATGTTCGAAAATAACTTCTTCACCAATATTAGTTTTCCAAACTTTTGAAACATTAATAGATTTTGGAAAAGGAAAATCTATTTCCATATAATCAGCATAGATTTCGAACCATTCAAAGAAATTGATCTGTCTTTTAACAACATTTAAAGAATCATAAAATTTTGATTGAATTTATTTTCTTTTCTCTCCTTTGTATTTTTCCAAAAACCAAGTTTTTTTGAAAAGATTATAGAATACAATTCTTTTTGGAGAGTCTTTTTGTCAAATTCAAAATCCACTTATAAGACTCCAATTCCAATATTATCATCACCAAGTTTAGTACCTAAGGACGTATAGGTAGGCGAATTAGGGTGATCATAGCTAGTTTTAATAGGAGGAGTGTTTTCTACCTTATATCTAGCCTGAGGGATCGTAGCATCTGAAACAGTTTCTACTCTCGTGGGATAAGAGGAGATCAAATGCCTAGCAGACTGGAAAGACGGACTTTCAGATGGAATAAAGGTACTAACTAAATGACTGAGTGACCTCTAGAAGGAAATTAGTTCGGACCCGGTGGGAAATTGTTGGATCTGTGAAACTGAGGTATTCTCAGGTTTTTGAGATGGAGTAGCATCTTGCAAAAGCCAGTTCTGAGGTAAAGAGATCTGACTCCAGGACACTGGTCTAGGAATAGATAGATGAGATCTTTGTAGATCTATTTGGAAGAGAACAGTTTCACCCTTGTGCATTGTTCTCATGGCTCCAGTATTGAAGGCTGAATTCATAGCCTTATATTGGATTCTATAGATGATAACTACTGGGAGAGATCCAGTTTTGGTTATGTAATTAGAGGTTTTGACATTAAGTGTCAAGTATCTAAAATGTTTCTATCTCTCAGGGAGACTGTAAAATTAGGAAAACGGTTGAAATAAGTTGGTCCGTTACAAAGACTGGTTTCTACTATTCCAAGCAGAGAATCATTGATGTCTAGGAACCTAGAGTCCTTGAGACGGAGAAGAAGAGATGTGTCAAGTCCTTCTCTAGTGATTGGTTTAGAGACAATTTATACTAAACCAAAATGGAGATATTTGTATTTATTTTCTATATTTTTCTATTGACTTGATATTGAGAAGTTTGATCTCCTCATGATCCGATGCAAGAGGAATAGTCTGTTCGATTGTAGACATGTGAAAATCACTTGTCAGGTTGCTCCATCTGGAAGATTTGTAAATTGTAGACTGAGGATGTTTGGGGATTTCCTAGTCGTCAATTGTTTGCTGCAAGTCAGAGAAACTAATCTCTTCTTTGAGCTTAAAATTGGAGGTAAAAGATGAGGAAGAGGACGAAGAGGATCTAGAAGATTTCGAAAGGGAGTGGCAAAAGAAAGACATTTTAATAAGAATTTTTTTAAAACTTCCTGTCCTTGGCTCAAGAGACCAAGGGTTTCATAAGGAAAATATTAAGTTTTTAGCTACCTTTGTGTAGAAATACCAGATCTAGGAGTTAAAGCTCTTTTAGATCTATAGATCTTAAGAAAAATACTCTAGTTTTATCTTAGTATCGTCTTGAAGAGTTCAGATCTAGGAGCTAGATTCATAAAAATACCTGTTCTTTCACACAAAGAAGGTAAATACGGAAATTGCTTTAAGAAGCTCTACTTTTGAATGACCCAAAGGTTACAAGTAACCATCTGCAGGCCTACTGGGTACATTTACAGGCATACCATCACCATAATCCCTAGGAACACAACCTGCAGTGCAGATCCGAAGATCACAGTGCCATCTTCCAGGAGCTCTTCTTATTACAAAAGCATATTTAACAAATTTATGTGTAAGAACTACTAGATATATAAATCTGTCAATAGATCAAGTAACTCAACACCATAATATGATAAAATCCATAGTAGAATTCTTTAAAACTTATAGATCTAGAGTTATTTCGTTAGATCTGGAAGCACCACACCGTAGCAAGTTAAAAACAAGAATCACCATCCAGATGGTCAAAAAGATTTCCATATTTACCTTCTTTGTATGAAATACTTTAGTTTTATCTTAGTATCATCTTGAAGAGTCCAAATCTAGGAGCTAAATTCATAGAAATACATGTTCTTTTTCTTAAGCTCTATAGATCCAAAAGAACTTCCTCCGTCATAAAGATTTTCGACAACTTTTGCCAATACCTCTGTTACTGCTACTCCTTTTAAAAAAAGAGCTGATAAAGAACCAAGTACTAGCTCTGATACCAAGGAGGCGGAAGCTTGTTCCAGGAGGTTAGATGAGGAATAGGGGGTAATGAGGAAGTAAGAGCAACAAGTTTAAAATATTGGTCAATGCTTGTGGAGAATACAAGAATATCGTCAATGTAAGTAATAATAAATCATGAAAGAGGATTGAAGACATTGTTCATAAATTTTTGAAATTTAGAAAGAATATTTTTCAATCCGAAAGGCATAACATTCCATTCATACTGTCCGAACGGGACAGTGAAAGCAGTCTTGTATCAATCTTTAGGGTCGATTTGGATCTACAAGAATCCTGAGTTTAAATCGAATTTGGAAAATATGGTAGCGGCTTGGACACGCTGAAGTAAATATTTCTTATTAGGAATAGGATATCTAATCCACCTAAGAGCAATATTGAGGGGTTTGTAATTGATAACCAAACGAGGTACACCTTGCTCAATTTTGGAGTTTTGTTAACATAGAATGCTGCAACACTCCATGGAGATTTTGAAGGAGAAATAATGTTTTTGCCTCTAAGATCATCAATCTCTTCCTAGCAATGAATGATGATCTCGTGATTCATTTGAATAAGGCGAGCTTTAGTAGGAATCATTTTTTCATCAAAGTCAGGTTCATAAAGAAGGCTGACTATGTGTTTCTTTCGCTTCCAGAAAGCAGTGGACAAATCAAAGCAGAAATCATCATGCATCTTCATATCTAAAGTTTTAAACTTAGATATGATAGAAAGATCTTTGAGTTGCTTTTGAAGCCTTTGGAAAGCAACTTCTTCTTTAAGAAACATAACTTATGCTTCCTTGTTTTTTAGGAAGTGCACAGTTTTTTGAATGGGAGGTTTATCATAGGGAAAGAGAATATTATTGGTAAAATACTCTACATGAATACCTTGGTGGGAAGCAAGATAAGGGCTAATCCTATTGATGAAAGGAAGACCTAAAATGACAAGGCTAGTAAGATTTTTTACTAAAACGAATGATGTAGGAATCGACCAGGTTGGATGTTGAGGAGAAGTAGATTTCGACAAAAGAAAGTTCGTAATTCATTTTAAGTTTTTCGAATGCCCTGGTCTTCTTCTTCTTCATCATTTTTTCATCTGATTGTTCTTCAGATGGGGATTTGGTTTTTCTTCTAAAACTACGTCTGGATGCGTAGCCCTATGATAATTGAGTTTTTGAGGTTTCCTCCAGCTGGAAGACTCAGCACGAATAGGTGCGATATCTTGAGGAGGGTTTCCTTCTATTAATACTGAGTGTTCAGATTCTTGGTATGAATCAATCTTACAAAGGACTCCTATGAGTTTAGAGATTACAGTAGGAGTTTGACGAGTCGAAGAAGCTTCAATAGCTTGGCGGACTGGCGTATCTTGGACCACTAAAGTTTTCTCAATTTCTAGGATTGTTCGCTGGAGCTCAGAAAGTTGAGGAGAGTCTTTAGAAAGATGCATATGGAGCTCCCTAGAATGAGTTCTGGGGATCTCATAAGGTTTAAAAAGAGGAACATCAAAAGTGGAAGGTCCTTCTGTGGGTTTCTTCATTGTAGTCAAAGAAGGATTGACAATTAAATATTCTCCAGTAATTTGTAGATATTTATTCATGTATTATTATTTTCAAAAATATGTTTCATATCTTTGCCAGTAATTAGTTCATTATCAGCTCTTTTCTTAAAAGGAGCAGTTGTAATAGAGATATTGGCAAAATTTGTAGAAAATCCTTGTGACGGAGGAAGTCCCGAAATAACTTCTTCACCGGTATTAGTTTTTCAAACTTTTGAAACGTTAATAGATTTGGAAAAAGGGAAATCTATTTTTGTATAATCAGCATAGATTTCGAACCATTCAAAGAAATTGATTTATCTTTTAACAACATTTAAAGAATCATAAAATTTTGATTGAATTTCTTTACTTTTCTCTCCTTTGTATTTTTCCAAAAACCAAGTTCTTTTGAAAAGATTACCGGGAGAATAAAATTCATTTTGTGGAGTCTTCTTGTCAATTTCAAAATCCACTTCTAAGACTTCAATTCCAATATTATCATCATCAAGTTCAACACCTAAGGATGTATAGGTAGGCGAATTAGGGTGATCATAGCTAGTTTCAGTGGGAGGAGCGTTTTCTACCTTATATCTAGCTTGAGGGATCGTAGCATCTGAAACAGTTTCTACTCTCGTGGGATAAGAGGAGATCAACTGTCTAGCGGACTGGACAGACGGACTTTCAGACGAGAATAGAAGTATTAACTCTTTCACTAAGTGACCTCTGGAATGAAATTACTACAGATTCGGCGGGAAATTGTTGGATCTGTGAAACTGAGGTATTCTCAGTTTTTCGACCTGCTTTGATTTCTTTAATTTCCTCTTTAAGGTAAGCTATTTCAGATTGAAGGTCCTCCATAGATTTATATATATATATATATATATATATATATATATATAAAATATTTTTGGCTTTCAAATATACAACCGCAGAAGAAAGTTTGAAAGAAACTGTAGTCACACACCTTTTGCGTACAAATAACAAGTCTAGTTTGTATATAAACTAGAAAATTACCTGTGCCAACATATGAATTACATTATTAATGGTTAAGTAACCAGTTGCTTAGGCATACCGATCACCATGGATTTGCTCCCGTATAGGTGACTCTATTTTTGTAGAGGCCTTCATGAGATGTTTTTGTTATACAACAATCTGGATATTAATCAGATCAATTGATTAAGCATTTAACTATTTAAATCTATGTTGGACTTATGAGGCTCCATTGCTTCTCCCTCCATGGCTACAGTCATAGAACCATAGTTTTGAGTTTAATCTCGTCAGCTCAGCTTAATAATTGTAGACTTCATCAATCTATCAAAGTGATTGACAATTGTTGCTCAAACTGCCTTCCAAAATATAATTTTAACCTATGACCATTTACCTTAAATTTATCTCCTCCATTGGTTTGTTGAATTTCAATTGCTCCCTATTGGGTAACATCTATAACATGTAAGGACTCGTCCACCTGGATTTTAATTTTCCTAGAAATAGACTTAGTCTACTATTGTATAGAAGTACCTAATCTCCAATTTTGAAAATTTTTTGTCGGATTAAAATTCATGCCATATTTTTGTTTTTTCTTTAAAAATTTTGGCGTTTTCATAAGCTTCTAATCTGAATTCTTCCAATTCATTCACCTGGGAAAATCTATTTTTACTAGTAGATGTTAATTCAAAGTTCAATGTTTTCAACGCCCAAAAAGCTTTGTGTACTAATTCATCTGGAAGATGACAAGCTTTTCCTAAGACTAATCAATATGTAGACGTACCAATTGGCATTTAAAACGCCGTTCGATATGCCCACAGTGTATCATCTAATTTTGAAGCCTAGTCTTTTCTGGAGATTCCAACCGTTTTTTTCAAGTATTTTTAAAACGCGGTTAGAAACCTCAACTTGCCCTTGCGTTTGAGCATGGCATGGTGTTAATGTTTTTGTGAGTCACACCATATTTTGACAATAATGCTGAAAATTGTCTATTCATAAAATGAGACCCTTGGTCGCTAATAATGACTCGTAGTATACCAAACCTAGTAAAAATATTATTTTTACTATAATTACACACAGTTTGAGCATCATTTTTCCTTGTTGGGATGGATTCAATCCATCTTGAAACATAATCCACAGCTACGAGGATATATTCAAAAGAATAAAATAAAGGAAATAGACCCATGAAAGCTATTCCCCATACATCAAATCTTTCACACACTTGTATTGATTGCAACGGCATCTTATCTCTCTTAGTGATATTACCTGTTCTTTGACACCTGTCATACTGTGCAACGTAGGCATGAGCGTCCTTAAAAAGTGCAGGCCAAAAAAATCCAACCTCCAGAACTTTAAAGGCAGTTCGATTTGCTGCATAATGTCCTCCAACTGCTCCATCGTGGCAATGATGCAAAATTTTGGTCATTTCTTCTTCTGGTACACACTCTGATAATATTATCTACAAAAATTTTAAATAAGAGTCATTCCACAAATAATATTTAGCAGAAGATATTAACTTTTTCCTCTGTTGGTAAGTGAAATTTTAGGGTGTCCATTTTCCAACCAAGTAATTTGCAATGTCTGCAAACCAGGGTAGTTGAGTCACAACTGAGTTGATAGAAAAAATATGTTCATCAGGAAACTCCTCTTTTATATCACACAACTCAAGTGGAGGGTTCTCTAATCTAGACAAATGGTCAGCTACCTGATTCTCTTTTCCTTTTTTATCTTTTATCTCGAGCTCAAATTCTTAGAGAAGTAAAATACATCTTAAAAATCTTGGTCGGGCATCATTTTTTGCTAAGAGATATTTTTGAGCCGCATGATCAGTAAAAACAGTGACCTTGGTTCCTATCAGATAGGAACGAAACTTATCAAATGCAAATACCACTGCTAGTAATTCTTTTTCAATGGTGACATAATTTAGTTGAGCCTCATTCATTGTCCTGATGGCATAGTAAATTGGACGAAAACCTTATGTTTTCTCTGTCCTAAAATAGCTCCAACTGCTGTTTCACTAGCATCACACATGACCTCAAAAGGTTGGTCTCAATCAGGGGACACAACTGTAAGGGTAGTAAATAATTTTTCCTTGAGGGTGTCAAAGGCTTTCATACAATCACCTGAAAAATCAAACTTAACATGTTTCATCAAAAGGTTAGTCAGAGGTTTTGAAATCTTTGAAAAATCCTTTATGAACCGTCTGTAAAAACCTGCATGACCTAGAAAGCTTCTAATGCCTTTAACAATTGTGGGAGGAGGTAATTCTACTGTAACATCAATTTTAGCCTTATCAACTTTTATCCCTTTAGCAGTGATTTTATGTCCTAAAACAATTCCCTCAGTAACCTTAAAATGATATTTTTCCCAATTAATTAAGTTTGTCTCTTCACATATCTTAAGAACTAGGTTAAGTGGTGAAGGCAATCCTTAAAACCTTTGCCGAAGAGTGTAAAATCATCCATAAAAATTTCAAAAAAAATTTCAGTCATGTCAGAAAACATTGCTGACATGCAATGCTGAAATGTAGCAGGGGCGTTGCACAAACCAAATGGCATTCTCCTATAGGCATATGTTCCATGAGGACATGTGAAAGTTATCTTATCTTGATCTTCTAGTGCGATTGATATTCTCTTATACCCTGAATAGCTATCAAGAAAATAGTAAAAGCCATATCTTGCAATTCTTTATAACATTTGATCAATAAATGGCAAAGGAAAGTGATCTTTTCTAGTGGCATCATCTATAATCTATATAGATTCTCCATCCTGTGACGGTCCTGGTAGGTATTAGTTCATTATTTTTATTTTTTATTAATGCCATACCTCCCTTTTTTGGTACTACCTAAACAGGACTTGCCCAATGGATGTCTGAAATAGGGTAAATAATACTTGCCGCCAAAAGCTTTACAATCTCTTTTTTAACTGCGTCCTGCATTGCTGGATTCAATCTCCTTTGGGGTTGGACTATCAGTTTGTAGCTATCCTACATGAGGATTTTGTGCATACAAATTACTGGATTAATCCCTTTGATATCTTCTACAGTCCATCCCAAGGCTCCTTTGTGTGCTTTAAACACTGCAATCAATCTTTCTTCTTGTTCTGTAGATAGAGAAGATGAAATAATTACTGGAAATAACTCATGCTCAAGATAGACATATTTCAAATGAGAAGGGAGAGTTTTGAGTTTAATTTTTGGTTGAACTTCTTCTAATTGCATGCCTCGTTCCTCATAATCTTTTTCCAATAATTTTGCTTCACTTCTGATAGTCGGATCTTCATCCTGTGTGGTGCTAGATTTGGCCAGACATCTTTCCATTGAGTCAGAAATTAATTGATCATCTTTGAATTCATCTACAAGATTATTAATCGTGTCAATTGAAAATCATGAAGATGATGTATCATCTTCTGAGAATTTTAGTATCTTTTGGATATCAAAAATAACTCTTTCTTCATCAACTCTTAAAATTAGTTGTCCTTGATGGACATCTATTATTGCTCTTCCTATTGCAGGAAATGGTCTACCAAAAATAATTGGCTCATTAGGGCACTCCTTCATTTCAAGTACTATGAAATCTACAGGAAAACCAAAATTATCTACTCTTACAAGCACATTTTCAATTATTCCCTTTGGTCTCTTAGTACTTTGATCAGTAAATTGAAGTGAAACACACGTGTCTTTCATTTCACCAAAATCTAATTTTTTTAAAATAGAAAATGACATCAAATTTATTGAAGCTCCAGAATCACAAAGTGCTTTTTCAATGTATACTCCCCCCAGAGTACATGGAATGGTGAAACTACCTGGGTCACCAAGTTTTTGTGGTAACTTATTTTGAAGTATACCACTGCATTTTTTAGTAAGTATTACTACGGAAACTTCTTCAAGTTTCCTTTTGCTTGCTAAAATTTCTTTTAGAAATTTGGCATATGAAGGCATTTGTAATAAAGCAAGGAATTTTAATGTGAATTTGTTTCAAAATCTCAAAAAACTTTGCAAATTGAATATCAAGCTTTTCTCTTTTCATCTTTTGTGGAAAAGGAATTGAACAGGGAAAAGAATCAAACTTTTAGTATTTTTTTTCTTCTTTTTTCTTGGCTTCTTTCTCTTCTGATGGTTGAGAGGGTGTTTCAACATTATCACCCTTGTCTACCTGTTGTTCTGATTGATTCTTTTCTTGTCTGTTTGCATAGGGTTCATCAAGAGTCATACCTGACCGTAAGGCAATGGCCTTAAGGTGTTCTTTTGGATTTTTATCTGAATTGCTTGGTAAAGGACCTTAAGTCTTTTGAGTCACAAGAGTTGCCAATTGGCTTAACTGAATTTCAAGATTTTTTAGGGCTGAATTTTGACTTACCATTTTTTCATCAGTAACCTTAATGTACTTGTACAAAAGGTCATCAATACATGGATGGCCTTGTTGAGGCCTTTGTTGATATGGAGTTGCTTGCTGATAAGGCCTGAAATTTTGTTGCCCGCGATTTTGATTTTGACATCTGGGTGGACTTTGTACCTTGTTGTTTTTGGTAGTTTTGAGAGTTTTCAGCACCATTGCATTGCTCCATTGAAACCCTGAATGTTTTTGTGCTTATGGACTTCCGAAAGGATATGGCTTGTATCTGATGACATTGACATGCTCATCATTTTGATTAGTTGCTTGACATTCGTGGTTTAGATGGTGTCCTCCACACATGTTACAAGCCTCAGACTGGCTTGGTTGTTGTGTATTTTCCTAAAAAGACTCAAACTTTTGTGCCAAAGAAACAATATATTGTGTTAGTGTATTTAAAGCATCCACATGATTTACCGTAGCAGCCTTCATGATGATTACACGCTCAGATGGCCACTGGATGGCATTTTCAGAAATTTCATTAAGCAATTACGATGCTTTTTCTGTGGTCTTTCCTATTATGGAACCTCCTGTAGCTGCATCTATTACATTTCTAGAAGAAGGTTTTAACCCATGATAGGAAATGTACAACTTCATATGCTCAGGAATGTCATGGTGTGGATATTTCCTTAACAATGCTTTTAATCTTTCCAAAACTTGATAAACTGACTCAGTGTCAGTCTACAAGAAGTTAGATATATCCTATCTTAACTTTGTTGTTTTAGCAGGGGGAAATATTTAATTGAGAATTTTTAAGTCATTTGTCCCCATGTGGTAATACACCCTTGCGGCAAACTTCATAACCAAATCTTGGCCTCTCCTTTTAAAGAAAAAGGAAATATGTCACGACCCAAAATCCACTATAGGTCGTGATGGCGCCTAATGCCGCTGTCAGGCAAGCCAAAAGTGATTGATCAACTTAATTACTCATTTTTTAATTACTTGAAATAATAATTATCATTAATTAAATAGTATAAAATCAAGAATTCCTGGGTGAAATGATAATAATTACGTGAACTACCATACTAGACATCCAGTAGGAACCCCCAAAATCCGATATTATAAGTGCATGAGCATCAACTAGGAAATATAATAAAATACAATATCTATTTGGAATACAAGCTAGACAAGAGAATATAAATAACGCTGATGGAGACTCTGTATGCTGCGGATCGTAATATAGAATGCAGCTCACCATAAAGTCCCTGTAATAGATGCGCCTTCGCGCACATATGACCACCAGACATATATGTACCTGCACAATAAGTGCAGCAAGTGCAGCATGAGTACGTAAATCAACGCGTACCCAGTAAGTATCTAGCCTAACCCCGGAGAAGACACTTACTAGTGGTCCAATAAATCAAATACAGTAATAAGTAAACAGATGTGAGGTACGGTAAATAAACGAAACAAACAAGTATAAATATGTGGTACAATCCTCCTCTTAACAATAAACTCAAGCTCTCATTTAGCAGTTACCTCCTCAACCGGAGTATATGTATATAATGGACCTCACTAGATAGGTCGTCACAGTTCAAATCAGGAAGAACTCACAGATACACTGCTTTTTCTCAAATATTATGCCCAATTCCATAAGAGTATTTTATAGAAATGTCGAGGCGTATTGCCGAGGGTCGAACTGCATGAACTATAGGTACATCTATTATGTTGCTGAGGCGAACGGCCCGCTCCCATGAGAGTGTGATACATAATCATGCCGAGGAGAACGACCCGATTCCATCATAATGTGCGCACTGCCGAGGGTCGAGCGGCACGAGCCATATATGCATCTATTATACTGTCGAGGCGAACGGCCCGATCCCATTAGAATAAGAAGCTTTAACAGGCCCTTGACCCCATTCACAAATAAACGTGCGAGTTATGAACTTTAAGGAAGCTTTTCGATGAAAACGCACAATGTGGGAGAAATTCATAAGGGGAGCCCAATTATTCCGCGGCTAAATCAAGTAGCTCATTATGTCTCTACAATAGCGAGTCTATCACACCTATGCAAGTCTAGTCTCAAGTCGTGACGCGAAATAAAAGAATTTAAATGAGAAAAGATAACTCAAATAGTACAATTATAGCGTAGCGTGAATCTAAGTCTACCGGAAACATGTAGCACATAAGAATACAACATGTAGCACCCACAACATGTAGCACATAAGAATACAACACCTACAGGGTAATTTCCCCCTCACAAGATTAGACAAGAGACTTACCTCGCTCCGAAGTTCCATAACCGGCTTCAACGCCTCTCTAGCACCTCAAACCAAATACCCATCTATCCGAACTAGTCAAACAATCATGAAAAATCAATAAAAGTATACTCCAACAAATTCTCAACTCCGTTTGAAAAGTCGATAACGTCAACTCTCAAGCCCAAGTGCCAGGATTCCGAAAATTCCTGAAGATAAACTTTATCCATAACATCACAAACTCAAATATATAATTTATTTTAAATTCCACATCCAATTTCGTGGTCAAAATTCAAAAATACCAAATTCTAGGTTTTCTACAAAAATTCCAATTTCTACTAATTTTCAGGCTTAAATCCATATATAAACTATGTATTTAACCCATAATGAGAAACAATCAGCCATCTCCTGGTTGATGATGAAAATGGTGCTCCAAAATCGCTCCCAAGGTCGGCTCCCATGAAAAAATGGAGTGAAAATGAGCCAAACTACCGTCGTTAAAATGACACTGGCCAACACCTCCTTCTTCGCGATCGCGGAAACATCCTCGTGATCGCGAAGGCCAAAAGCCCAACTGCCTAAAAATCCTACTCCCGTTCGCGGTGACCTTCCCACGTTCGTGATGCCTCCATGTATCGCTCCTTCGTGTTCACGATCCTTGAGCCGCGTTCGTGATGGCTTAGCGCCTCCAGGCCCAACTCCTATTTCCTTCTACGCGTTCGCGACCTCCCTGTTGCGTTCGCGTAGTCTGCCTCAGCTTCCCCTCCGCGTTCGCGATGCACAAATCCCTCTCCAGCTCCAGCTTCTCTTCGCAATCGCGTTCCTTCATTCGCGATCGCGATGCTTACCAGAAACACCAGAAACCAGCAACATCAAAACACCCAAACTTGATCCGAAACCATCCCGAAACATACCCGAGGCTTCCGGGACTCCGTCTAATCACACCAACCAATCCCAATACATGACACGAACCTGCTGGAAGCCTAAATAACACCAAACAACACCAAAACTACGAATTGACGATCAAAACCTTTCTTTCAACTTGCAAACTTCCAAACTTCGACGAACGCGTCCGATTCATACTTCAACATTTCGGAATGATGCCAAACTTTACGCACAAGTTATAAATCACGATACAAACCTATTCCAAGGCTCGGAATCTCAAAAGGACATCGATAACACCAAACCCAACTTCAAACCAAACTTAGGAAATTCTTAAAAACTTCAAAATGCCAACTTTCAATATTAAGCGCTGAAATGCGTCTGGACCACCTAATACTCAACCCGAATATTCACCCAAGTCTGAAATCAGCATACGAACCTATTGGAACCTTCAAATCCTGATTTGTAGATCGTTTACTCAAAAGTCACACCTCAGTCAATTCTTTCACCTTAAAGCTTTCGAAATTAAAATTTTCTGTCCAAGTCAACTTCAAACTTTACGAAATTCAATTTCGACCACACGCACAAGTCATAATGTCTGAAGTGAAGCTACTCAAGGCCTGAAACCGGTGAATGACGTGCTAGAGCTCAAAACGACTGATCGGATCGTTACAAAATAGCCTTAACTTAATTGCTTCAGGAGGTACTCAATTATACTTAGCAGTTTCAACTAATTCTAAAAAGTCAATTAAATGACTATGTGGATCTTCACTTAGATCACCAGTGAAGATGCAAGATTGTTGAATTGTTTGAATCAGGCCTATCATGATTTTAAATTTGTTGGCTGCCATTGGGGGTTTCCTGACAGTTAAAGCGATCAGGTCTAGCATAATCCTTTAGGATTTTGTTTGCTGGTCTTGGCGCTACTTCATCAAACTGCTCCTTTACATGAGCTGGTGGTGGAATTTCTAGTGGATTGTTATCATCTTCTAATTGGTGCTCCATTCTATTACAAGTTATGCTTTGAGATGATATTTATCTTTTCCTGCACAATCGCAAAAAAATTTCAGTTTCAGGATCGTAATTGGCCAACTCTTTTGTAGAAGAGCGGGTCATAAATTATCTGAAATTAAAGTAAAATAAAGACAGTTCCTAAAGTAGTAATAGGTAATTTAAATAAAAAATTAGTACGGTAATATTATAATTACAAAAATATAATTTGTAACTAACAATCAAAAGAAATAATATAATACTAATTATATTATATGGTAAAAAAGAACTAATAAATAACAGTTATTAGAAAGAAAATACAATGATTCGTAAGAAAAAGTATAGTAGTAATTTATCAGATTTAAATAATATAAAAAAGGCTTCAATAATAAATCAAGTACGCCGAAGGATTGAAGTACAGTTAATTAAAAAGATTGACACAATAAAATATTATTCTATAAAAATATAGTACAAGTAATAGTTATAGTAATAGTAATATGAATAGTACAAAGGATACTTTTAGCACTAGAATAGTAAAAACAAGTACTTACAATTATAATAGTAAAAATAATAAAATATACTAAAGAAAAACGACGACACAAAATAGTGAGATGTGAATCACAAAACTATTATATTATACTATTATGTAGATGTTAGTACTAACAACAATAATATAATAATAATATACAAAATAAAGGAGGTTGAAGTACTGATTATGAGGGATTTTTGTTTTAACAATATTATTAAAAAGCTTCTAATAATAGTAACGGTTATGAGAGTAGTATTTAGGAGACAAAATTTTGAAAGAAAATTAACAATAATAAAAAGAAAGTCTCAAATTAGTAACAAAATATTTAATCTGAAGTGGATGTGTGCCAATCCCCGGTAATGACGCCAAAAAATTAACGAAGCTAATGTGTATAGGTTTTTTTGCTCGTACTCTATCAAATTCCAGTATAGTTTGTGATATCGTCTCACAGAGATTGGAGAATCTAAGCTACAGACTTGTAATATTTTGACTACTATTTGAGGGAATCAAATTGATGAAAGGTGTGTGCGAAATTATAAATTAAGACAAATTTCTTCCAAAAAGTTATTATTTAAAAAGAGTTGGGAATCATTGAAGTCACTTGATATATCATTACAATAAAATCTCGGTTTTATACGTATTTCTCTAAAGAATAATTGCTTATTGATAATACAATTATATTTTTACATTAAGAAATAAATAAATAATTAACACTGTGAGGTTATGTTAATTAATTGATTTAAAACTAGTGAAGATTAAACTGAAATATCTTGCGTGAATTGTGCTCAAGCGTAGTAAAAACTTCGTGAGAATATTTTTACTGGAAAATCAATAGTCTTGCCTTCAACAATTTCTTCTTGAGAATTCAAAACCGAGGAAAGCAAGATTATAGACTTGAAATAATATTCTTACTAAAAATTACTTTCACTCTAATATTCTATTCATCAGTTATTATATATTAATTTTTCTCCGTGAGAATTACAAAATTAATATAAGAATAACTTAGATATAAAATATGTAGATGTGATAATAATAATTAAAAAATCATCATTCCAGCACAGTATGAAATGTAAATTGAGTTTCAAGCGAAAAATGTATTGAAACTGAGATAGTATTATAATTATATCAAACTTCATCAACTATCCCAAACAAAAGAAATTACTCCGTTATGAAGTAAGAAAAGCTAAAAAAATACTTTTAAAAAACTAAGAATATTTTTACTACAAAGAAAAAGACTAGAGAAAGAGACCAAGATTACTCTTCTCTTTCTGTCACAACCCCAATTTTCTTCTGTAGGACGTCGTGATGACACCTAGTCTCTAAGACTAGCTAAACCTAACAATTTACGAAGTAATTGAACAATAAACTAAACTCCAATCTCAACGCATGATATATAAATAGAAACTGCGATTTAACTATACAACTCCCAAAATCCAGTAGAAATAAGTCACAAGCTTATAAAAGAAAATACTAAGTGTTTCTATACATCAAAGTCTAAAGAAAATAAGGGTAACAACATAATAAGGATAGAGAGGGACTTCGAGGTATGCGAACGCTGGCAGATATACCTTGAATTCTCCATGCATGGTCCAGCTCACTGATATCTGGACTGGTCGGAGAACATGGATCTACTCAAAAAGATGTGCAGAAGTGTACTATGAGTACACCACATCGGTACCCAGTAAGTGCCAAGCCTAACCGCGGTAGAGTGCTGACGAGGTCAGGTCAAGGCCCTACTAGTTTAAAAGATAAGCAAGGCAGAAGATATAATAATACTTTGAAATGACTGAGAATTTAAACAACGAGAAGTTTCAGAAAATAACAGCACAACAAATAGAGGTAAACAACAGGCCTCGTAGTCCCAAATGTAAATATGCACGACAGAGGGATCTCCCGAGATACTGCCTCATACTCTCAAAGTATATTCAAGACAGGGGGATCTCCCGAGTTAACACCTCGTAGTCCCAAAGTAAATATACAGTATAGGGGGGCCTCCTGAGGAACCGCCTCGTAGTCCCAAATGTAAATATGCACGACAGGGGGATCTCCCGAGGAACCGCCTTATAGTCTTTAAGTAAATATGCAGCAGATAACCAAAGGAACAACAAATTTACAGCAAGAAATCTTACAGCTAAAGATTTAATACAAATAAAGGGAAGCAGGTAATTCAGCTAAGCTTGTTGCACAAATTGCAAGTAAGAGTTAAGACACGTAGAAATGCGATACTAGGCTAAATATGATCACTACATATTCTAAGGCAACTCAGTAAGGAATTTAAAGGAAGACAACTCAGCAAGAACCAAAATTTTCACAATTAGCCCGTGAATGCACTCGTCACCTCGCGTACACGGTGCTCACATATCACAAATTGTTACAACAGTACCAAATCCTAAGGGGATTTCCCTCACACAAGGTTAGACAAGTCACTTACCTCAAATCTCGCTCAAACAATCGATAAGGATGCCTTTCCCTCCATTTTCCGACTCCGAATGACTGAAATCTAACCAAAAGCAATTACATAACATGAATACAAATACAAGAAACTAATTTAAATCATAAATCTACGACTTTAGCAAAGAATCAAAAAATTGCCCCAAAAAGTCGACCCGGGCCCACGTCTCGGAATCGGGTAAAAATCATAAAATACGAACACCCATTCGATATCGAGTTCACCCATACCAAAATTACCAAAATCCAACACTAAGTCACCACTCAAATCCTCAAATCAAACTCTCCAAATCCCTAGCCTCCAATTCCCAAATTCCACCTTAAACACATACAATCTAGGTGGAAAAATCAATGGGGAAACAAGGTTATTGATAAAATATAAGTACAAGAGACTTATCTCAAGAAATCCCTCGTAAATGCTCTAAAACATCGTCAAGACCCAAGCTCAAAATGTCCAATATGATAAAAATTCAGAACCCTTGAATTAATAGAATCTACCCAGAGGTTCCGCTTCTGCGATCCACTTAGCCGCACCTGCGGCAACGCTTTTGTGGAAAACTCAACCGCTTCTGCGGTTCCCTTCGCTTCTGGGGGCAAGAGGTCTGCTCCTACGGACCCGCATTTGCGGTCACTTCTTCGCTTCTGCGACACTGGCTGCCCTTCCTTCACCCCGCATCTGCAGAGCCTTGCTCGCACCTGCGGGCTCGCAGAAGCGGCAGCCTCCACGCACCTGCAACACATCCCCAGGCCATGCCACAAATCCGCTTCTGCGCCTTCCCAACCCCCTACAGTTGCGCACCTACGAGAATAGATCCGCAGGTGCGATTGCACGAGAAGGCAGAAATCCCAGCTTTTTCCTTAAGTCCAAATTTGATCTGTTAACCATCCGAAACTCACCCGAGGCCTCCAGGACCTCAACCAAACATATCAAAAAGTCTTAAAACATCATACGGACTTAGTCGAGCCCTTAACTCACATCAAACAACGGTAAAAATACAAATTGTGCATCAATTCAAGCCTAATGAACTTTAAACTTCAAACTTCTACATCCGAAGTCCGATTGACCTCAAATATTGCACACAAGTAATAATTGACATTACAGACCTACTCCAACTTCCAAAAACAGAACCCGATCCCCATATCAAAATGTCCACTCCCGGTCAAACTTTTCCAAAATTCATCAAATTTCTAACTTTCGCCAATTGACGCTAAAATGACCTACGGACCTCCAATTCAACATCCGAACATGCTCCTAAGACCAAAATCATCCTACGGAGCTGTTGGAATCATCAAAACTCCATTCAGAGGTCATCTTCATATAATTCAAACTACGGTCAATACTTAGAACTTGAACTTCCATTTTAGGGATATGTGTCCCAGTTCACTCTGAAACCAAAAATAAATCCTCCCCGCAAGTCACAAAACTCAGAAATGAAATAAAGGGAGCAATAATTAGGGGTTCAGCGCTAGCACTCTCAAAACGACCGGCCGGGTCGTTACACTTTCTCTTAAGAAACTATAGAAAACTAGATAGGAAATTAGATACAAAGTCGGATGCCTTTCTTCTACAAACATATGCCTATTTATAGGATAATTCCTACGAGGATTTGGTGATAACTTGCAAGAGAGTATCAATATATCATATGGCCTTGATGAGAATTTGATATGGCAATTTGTCATGAAATTTTGGTGAGAATTTGCCATAACTTTGTATCTCTTGACTTTGTGTAGTCTTAGATGAAGTTGTCATGGATGCATCCTTCTTCCTTGAACTTTACGTTCTTTCTTTTTCTCTTTTTCCATGTATTCTTTTTCCTGCAAGAATTGTTAGGAAAGTGCAAAAATAGGATATAAATTGGTCATGGTTTACATTTAAAATATTATATTTTTATATTAAAATATATGAATAAATCCATCAGGCGCAGCAGGCCTTATTGGCTTTATCTATTATTATGGGATCAAGCCGCACGCCGTTGGGGGCCATATTGGCTTTATATTAGCGTTTGGGGAGGATCAGCCCCTTTAGAGTCTGACATACCAGCAGTGAGCGCATGTACCGTACAACGTTGAGTGATTGAGTGTGACGAGTGAGAGTTGTGACAGTCAGATTGAGTACTTTGAGAGTGTGAGTATATGAGTTATCAATATGATGCATTGCATGTGACATGCACATTTGACATGTAGATATAGAGATGTAACATTCCTCATATTAGTCATACTTGACATATTTTATCAATGTTGAGCTTAAACTGTTAAAATTGAAAGCATGTCTACATTTCTGTACTGTGTACAAACTGATTATGAGATTTCTTTGAGTTGTTACTGTCATTTTCCTGTCATATCTGTACCGTTGTTATCTAGATTTGGACTGTACCTTTGTGAGCTCGTCACTGCTTTCAGCCCAAGGTTAGTCCTGTTACTTATTGAGTACATTGGGTAGGTTGTACTCATATTACACTCTGCACTTTGTGTGTAGATCCAAGTACATCTAGACCCGGTGGTTGCTAGACTTGGAGCATTACCTGCTTGGAGGATTTTGAGGTAGATACTTTGGCGTCCGCATACCTCGAATCTCCTTTTTTCAGTTTATTTAGCATTGTTCTATCTTTCCAGACAGTTGTATTAGAAGTTTTGCTATGTTGATATTTAGTAGCTCATACACTCGGTGACACCCGGACCTTTGGGGATTGTGTATTTGAGTCGTAGTTATTTCATTCGGTTATTTATGAAATTCTTACTGTTAAACTCAATATCTCATGCTCTTAAATTAAAATACATAGTTATTTTGTGATTATCGGCTTGCCTAGTACTGTGATAGGCGCCACCACGACATGTTGAGATTTGAGTCGTGACAAGTTGGTATCAGAGCCTAGGTTACATAGGTCTCCCGAATCATCATCAAGATTAGTAAAATCTTGCGGATCGGTACAGAGACGTCTGTACTTATCTTCGAGAGGCTACCGAACCATTAGGAAAACTTCACTTTCTTGTATTCTTGCTGTGCAAATTTATTTATTCCAGAAACTAAACTTTTATTATTCTATTCTCTCACATATGGTGAGGACACGTGCTACTGGATTGGGTGGACGGTCACTAGTACCTCCAACTAGGGCCGCGAGAGGCCGAGGCCGCGGTAGAGGCCGAGGTACAACTCGTACAGAAGCTAGAGTCTCGCCTGTGGATCTACTAGTTGCTCCAGCTCAGGAGCAGATACTAGATGTGGTTGAGCCGGTGGTACCAGCTCAGGCACCAGCTGTGTGCATTGTGATTCCATGCCTTCAAGAGTCTTTGGCTCATATATTGATTGTATGCACTAGCCATGCTTAGGCGGTTTCAGTTTCGGCCGCACCAGCTACTTCTCAGGCCGGGGGACGTGCTCAGACTCCCCCCGCCCGTACTCCAGAGCAGGTATTTCAGGGACTTCAGACACCAGGGGCACTACCAGCCCAGCCGGTTTCAGCGGCTCAAGCTCTGGTTGGTCTACCTATGAGTGATAAGGAGCATAAGAGACTTGAGAGGTTTGGGAGGCTCAGGCCTCCAGAGTTCAGTGGGACTGAGTCGGAGGATGCTCAGGACTTCTTAGACAAGTACTAGTGGGTTCTTCGTACGACGGGTATTCTGGAGACTAGTGGAGTCTCGTTTACTACTTTTCAGCTGTCTGGGGCAGCCTTCAAACGGTGGGAGGCCTATGAGTGGAGCAGGCCCGCCAGAGCTACACCACTTACGTGGCATGAGTTCTTAGTTCTCTTCGTAGAGAAATTTGTTTCCACAGACCCACAGGGAGGAGTTACATAGGCAGTTTGAGCAGCTACACCAGGAGGGTATGTTAGTGACCCGGTATGAGATGAGACTTTCTGTGTTGGCTCGTCACATGGTTTGGTTAGTTCTTACACAGAGGGAAAGGATTAAAAGGTTCATTAATGGCCTCAACTGACTGCGCTTCATCATAACTCGGGAGATTGCATCAGGTGCTATGTTCGATGAGGTGGTTAATATGCTAGGCGGCTAGCATTGGTCCGTAGTCAGGAGCGTGAGAAGAGGGAGGCGTTCGGGTGGTTTCAGCGGTGTTTCTTCTGGAGGGCAATCCCACCACAGCAGGGGTCGTCCTTATAGGCTCGCTCAGATGGCTCGTCCGGTTTATCGTGGTGCATCAGCTAGCCATGGTTCATACAGTGCTCGTCGGAGTCACTCATCTCACAGTGCTCTCCCAGCTTAGAATTCATCTCGTGCTTCATCAGTTCAGGGTTCATCTATACCAGGTCCTTTTAGTAGCTGTTTTGGTTCTCGAGGTTCGATTCAGTCTCCACCACCATTTACGGATCGGAGTTGCTACGAGTGGGATGAGTTTGGAAATGTGAGGAGGTATTGTCTCCATCTTTTTGGAGGTCCAGCTCAGCAGAGGGGTCAGGTTATGACTTCCGCACCAGTTACTTCACCACCCGCTCAGCTAGCTCGGGGTAGGGCTCAGGCAGCTAGAGTTTCCCTAGAGGGGGAGGCCGATCAGGTGGCGGTCAGGCTCGATGATATGCTTTCCCTGCTAGGCCAGAGTTCGTTGCTTCCGCAGTGATCACAAGTATTGTCTCAGTATGCCACATCCTGGTTCAACTTATTCATATGTATCATCATATTTTTCTAGTTATTTAGATATGCCCCGTGAGTCCTCAGTGTTGCATGTTCATGTATATGCAGCGGTGGGCGATTCTATTATTCTGGATTGTGTGTATCGGTCATATGTGGTGACCATTGGGGGATTGGAGATGAGAGTTGATCTCTTATTGCTTAGTATGGTTGATTTTGACGTGATTCTAGGCATGGATTAGTTGGCCCCATGTCATGATATTCCGGATTGTCATGCTAAGATGGTCAAGTTGGCGATGCAGGGTTACCTAGGATCGAGTGCAGAGGTTCTCTACACTATGTTCCCAGCAAGGTGATTTCATATCTAAAGGCCCAACGGATGGTTGGGAAGGGGTATTTGTCGTATCAGGACTTTGTGAGGCGGTGGGTGTTGATACTCCTACCATTGATTCTGTTCCGATAGTGCGAGACTTTCCAGATGCGTTTACTGCAGATCTGTCGGGCATGCCGCTCGACAGGGTTATTGATTTTGGTATTGACTTGGTGCCGCACACTCAGCCCATTTCTATTCCTCCGTATCGTATGGCACCAGCAGAGTTGAAGGAATTGAAAGAGCAGCTTCAGGAGAGTCTTGATAAAGGGTTCATTAAGCCTAGTGTGTCGCCTTGGGGTGCACCGGTTCTGTTTATGAAGAAGATGGATGGTACTATGCGGATGTGCATCGACTATAGGCAGTTGAACAAAGTTACAATTAAGCACAAGTGTCCTTTGTCGCGCATTGATGACTTATTTAACCAGCTTCTGGGAGCTAGATTGTTCTCTAAGATTGATTTGAGGTCTGGGTATCACTAGTTGAAGATTCGGGACTCTGATATTTTGAAGACAGCATTTAGGACCCGCTATAGTCACTACGAGTTCCTTGTGATGTCTTTTGGCTGACCAATGCCCCAGCAGCATTCATGCATCTGATGAACGTGTATTCCAGCCATATCTTGATTCGCTTGTCATAGTATTTATTGATTATATTCTAGTGTCCTCACGTAGCCAAGAGGAGCATGCACAACATATGAGGATTGTACTACAGACGTTGAAGGAGGGTAAGCTTTATGCTAAGTTCTCCAAGTGTGAGTTTTGGCTCATTGGTGGAGTTCTTGGGGTACGTGGTGTCCAGTGAGAGACAAGGTGGATCCGAAGAAGAATGAGGCATTCAGAGTTGGCCCAGACCGTCTTCAGCTACTGAGATTAGGAATTTTCTCGTCTTGGTAGGATATTATCGCCGCTTCATGGAGGGTTTCTCATCTATTGTAGTGCCTTTGACCAGGTTGACCCAAAAGGGTGCTCCATTAAGATGGTGTGATGAGTGTGAGGAGAAGTTTCAGAAGCTCAAGACTGCCTTGACCACAACTCCAGTTCTAGTTTTTGACTTCAGCATCGGGTTCTTATACAGTGTATTGTGATGCTTCTCGCATTGGTATTGGGTGTGTTTTGATGCAGGAGGGTAGTGTGATTGCGTATGCTTCACGCCAGTTAAAGCCTCATGAGAAGAACTACCCCGTTCATGATTTGGGTTGGCAGCCATCGTTCATGCATTGAAGATTTGGAGGCATTATATATGATATGTCTTGTGAGGTATTCACAGATCATCGGAGTCTTCAGCACTTGTTCAAGGAAGAGGATCTAAATTTGAGGCAGCGGAGATGGTTGGAGCTGTTAAAAGATTAAGATATTACCATTTTGTATCATCCTGGAAAGGCCAATGTGGTGGTCGATGCCTTGAGTAGAAAGACGGTTAGTATGGGTAGCCTTGCATACATTCCTTTTGGTGAGAGACCACTTGCATCAGATATTCAGGACTTGGCCAATAAGTTCATGAGGTTAGATGTTTCGGAGCCTAGTCGGGTTCTAGCTTGCGTGGTTTCTTAGTCTTCTTTATATGATCGCATCAAAAAGCATCAGTACAACGACCCCCATTTGCTTGTCCTTAAGGACACGGTTTAGCACGGTAATGCCAAGGAGGTTTATATTGGAGATGATGGAGTGCTGCAGATGCAGGATCGGATTTGTGTGCCCAATGTGGATGGGCTACGTGAGTTGATTCTTGAAGAGGCCCACAATTCGCAGTATTCCATTTATCGGGGTGCCGCAAAAATGTATCAGGACTTGAGACAACATTATTGGTGGAGGAAAAAAGAGAAAGATATAGTGGAGTTTGTAGCTTGGTGTTTGAATTGTCAGCAGGTAAAGTACGAGCATCAGAGGCCGAGCGGTTTGACTCAGAAGCTTGAGATTCCTGAGTGAAAATGGGAGGTTATCACCATGGACTTCGTAGTTGGGCTTCCACGGACTTCGAAGAAATTTGATGCTATTTGGGTGATTGTGGGCCGACTGACTAAGCCCGCACATTTCATTATAGTTGGGACTACCTATTCTTCGAAGCGGTTGGCTGAGATCAATATCCGCGAGATTGTTCGCCTTTATGGTGTTCCGGTGTCCATTATTTTAGATCGGAGCATGCAGTTCGCATTGCAGTTTTGGAGAGCAGTGCAATGAGAGTTAGGCACACGAGTTGAGTTGAGTACGACATTCCACCCTCAAACAGATGGACAGTCCGAGCACACCATTCTGTTATTAGAGGATATGATACGCACTTGTGTCATAGATTTCAGGGGTTCTTAGGATCAGTTTCTAACGCTCGCAGAGTTCGCCTACAATAACAGCTACCAATCGAGTATTTAGATGGCTTCGTATGAGGCCTTTTTTGGAAGGCGGTGTCGGTATCCGGTTGGTTGGTTTGAGCTGGGTGAGGCTAGGCTATTAGGTACTGACTTGGTTCAGGATGCTTTGAAAAAGGTTAAATTGATTCACGATCTGCTTCGCACGGTACAGTCTAAACAGAAGAGTTACGCCCATCAGAAGGTTCATGATGTTGCTTACATGGTGGGAGAGAAGGTATTACTCATAGTTTCACCCATGAAGGGCATTATGATGTTTGGGAAGAAGGGAAAGTTGAGCCCTCAGTATATTGGCCCTTTTGAGGTACCGTTGTTATCTAGATTTGGACTGTACCTTTCTGAGCTCGTCACTGCTTTCAGCCCAAGGTTAGACCTGTTACTTATTGAGTACATTGGGTTGGCTATACTCATACTACACTCTGCAGTTCGTGTGCAAATCCAGGTACATCTGGACCCAGTGGTTGCTAGACTTGGAGACTTTTGAGGTAGCTGCTTTGGCGTCCGCATACCTCGACTCTCCTTCTTTTCAGTTTATTTAGCACTGTTCTATCTTTCCAGATATTTGTATTAGAAATTTTGACTATGTAGATATTTAGTAGTTCATGCACTCGGTGACACCCGGATCTTTGGGGATTGTATATTTTAGTCGTAGTTATTCCATTCGGTTATTTATGAGATTTTTACCGTTAAACTCAACATATCATGCTTTTAAATTAAAATGCGTAGTTATTTTGTGATTCTCAGCTTGCCTAGTAATGTGATAGGCACCAACACAACGTGTTGAGATTTGGGTCGTGGCAGTATTAGTGAAATACGTTAATCTCTTTGTTCTTTCATATTCATATGCCAAGATCTATTAAATTCTTGTATCTTTATCAAATTTGAAGTGGTATTTTGATAATTTAAAATTAGGCGGAATACATACGGAGACATTTAAAGTTAGCATCGTGATCTTTAGGTGTTCTGGCTGTTGTCTTTAGATATTGGTGCATTCTTGTGTTTTGATGTGGTGCAGATTAGTTTGGTTGTTTTAGGTGTTGTTGCTGCTGCACTTTTGTAATGCTAGTACTTCTATGTAATGTTGTATTTTGAATGTAATAAAAAGTTACTTCAGTTCTTGTTGCTGCACTAAAGTTATGAAATTCTTGGGCATAAAATTTTTTACTCAACTGATATCCTTTTATATTAACTGCTACATTTTTTCACATAGGCTACTGCTTCATGCACTATTTTTGTTGTTCTTAGGGAATATCAGTCCAACAAGAATGGCAAAGGCCGAAAGGAGGCGTTTACGAAACCAAGAAAGTTTCTTATATGCAAAGACACTCTTTGATATATTACCTTTTTCTAGTATATGAAATGACTCAAGTCTACATGTGAAGAAACAGAGGTAGTAGTACTAGAAAAGTAGTATACTTCTTCTTATTGTGCTCTATGCTTTGGCCTCACATGTTCAGCTGTAGTTACTACTCAACCTACTAGTATTCGCTAATAATTCTAATGCATTAACTGAAATTATGATGCATAAAAACAGGAAAAACTCCCAACATCAATTGAAATTGTGATGCATTACACTACTTCTTGAAACGAAGAATAATCAATCTTTTAATAAGAACAGGAAGATTACGTAACTGAATTGAAGTTTTGTTCTTCAAAAATTAGATCCCAAAATATAATAGTTTGCTGCTACCATAGAGTCAAGAATAGACCTTGACTATATATAATTGTTTGCTGCTACATAATTATATAGTCAAAAAATAAGTTCCTAAGATACTACTTCTTGCTGATATTTGCCTATATATGCTGCAACTGGGAAGTTGTGATAGCATCTTGACCCTTCCACCTCAAGCCTCTAGCCTTAAAAGCAAGGTCTATTCCTGTTGGAGCTGCACTCTTATAAGTAAAACCACCTACTAGAACTCTCTGGCTTGATGTTCAAGGCTACAGTTTGCCAAATAAAAAAGTATAATCAGTAAGTTATTCTAAGTGATATTATAGATAAAATATGTATTAATATATACATTTAGTATTTGAGTTCCACTTGCAGCTGTATAGATGCCAAATTCAATATTTTTGGATCTTTTTTCTCCTTCTTTTTCAACAACTTCTTTACATGCATCCCTTCCTCTCTTTTGGACAATAGTTCCTTTACCCACTGCATGTTCAGGTTCTTCATTTATATGATAGTCTGCAAGAAAAGCATGCTGGCATGGAATACCTCTTACCTGCCAAGTTCTACAAGTGCATACCTCATCAGTCAGATTAACTACATGTTTATGTCACATCCCAAACTACTCCCTAGACGTAAGGGGCACCCAGCTAACACCACCTGCCATGCGAACCCATTTCTCATATGTTTAACCATCTAAACAAACATTGAGAGAAAAATAAGTGCAAGTCTAAAAATATCATTAATAATTAAAGACGAAATAGTTACCAACCAATATCTTAGTCAATCGATAGTAAGACTAACGATCGCTCAAATAATAATACTCTAACTCAAATCCCACACTAAGACCATGGAGCATCTAACAGAGTAACATGAGTTTAACTTACGGGTATGCAAACCCCAAAGAGAAGAAATTTAACTAACACAAACTAGGTAAAGCTGCAGCGACAGCCTCATAGAATAAGGCGGTGGCTCACCTCAGCAATAGAATTAGTCCGAGTGAACTCTTCAGCCACTAGCTCTATCATCTGCAATAGTATCTACATAGAGATGCAGGTGAAGAGTGAGTTATATATAAATATAACCCAGTAAGATACTCGACCTGCCACTTTGAATACCTCTGGAACAAGTGTTAGAAAATAGAAACACACCATAACAAGAACGATATAATAAGTACGATGATTATACAATAACTCAATATATATATATATTAACAAAGTTAATAAGAATTAACTAACAAGAGCACACATATCTTAACACAGTATACAATGTCGACTTGTCATAACTATAGTGAAAGAAATTAACCAACACCTTTACGAGTCCACAATGGCACCACAATGCCTCAAATATTTAATGGAGCATACACAACGCTCACTGAAGCATACACAATGCCCTAAATATATATCAAGAAGCATACACAATGCTCGGGTGATGTACAAAGGCATACACAATGGCCCAATATCATGGCTCACAGCCGTATCAAACTCAACACCATGGCTCGCAGCCGTATCAAACTATCAAACTCAACATCATGGTTCACAGCCGTATCAAACTCAACACTATGGCTAACAGCCGTATCAAACTATCAAACTCAACATCATGGCTTACACCCGTATCACGCCATCAAACAACTTATAAAATAGTTTTTTTGTATTTTTTATAAAATAATATATTTACGGCTAGTCTAAGACCACCGATTATGTCAAGCGCACGTTTGTCCCAACACATGGACCAGACAGAGAAAAACATATTTTTCAAAACAGGTTTTAGAAAAGCAAGTATTAAAGCTTAAAGTCTCACTTACCTCATTAACAACAAGTTTTCCAACCTTGCGACGTCCAAACACCAATCAAATGGCCTTCAATGGCCTCAATCTATACAAAATTTTGATTAACGACACAAATTTACTAGTCGGAGCAATTTTATAATTTTAGGAGTAGTCAAATCAAAATCAACTAAAAACTCAACTCCCCTTCAACTTAGTCACATCAGTGAACAAATTATATTCCAAGTTATTCATAAGTCATAGAGTCTGAACGTATAATCAAGTTTTAATCTTGGTATGAAAAGCTGGATCATATCTCAATTCTTATTCAAATACAATAATGAGCCTGCTAATTAGTCGGCAACTCCCTTAATTACTCACATATTCAACTGGCTTGGCTAAAAAATATTTCTACCCTTAATATGATGGAGTTTTTTTTTCATAAATATACTCGTACACCTATATTACCTGGGTTGAGAAGTTCAAGTTTAACATTATGATAAAATGCAATTAATCTAACATATGTGAGCAATGATCCGAAACTGATTCCATATGCAGAATTTTGAATTTAAATTTCAATCTGCATTCTTAAGAGGTTGTGTTGATCATTAAAGGGAATGTTTTTATTATTAAATTATATTTTTATTCCAAAGACTTTACAAGTACTGTAATATCATCCACGATCACTTGTTCCCAAGTATAATAATCATAAGGTGAAAAAATGAATATATAAATACCTCGTAATCCCTTGTAGTAGAACCGAAATAGCAGTTCCTCTTAGCTTTTTAATTTCCTTGAGTAATTAGCGTGCTTGGGCCTTTCTCTTAAATGTTTTTTAAAAAAAAAACATCTATCTAATGATGTGCATGGAACACCATTCAATTAAGAGTTGAAGTCCATGTAATCGCCGCCGTCAAAGCTCTCCCCAAAGTCCTTTATATTGTTGATTCTTTCTAACAGCTTGTTTGGATGGTTTTTACTATTTGTATTGTATCGTATTGGTATTTTAAATATAATATTTATTTTCATTGTTACTTAAATTTTATTGTATCATATTGTTAAATTCGTAGTTATGTAACGACGAAATATACCACTTTATGTAACGGCGGATTTGGTGTGATGGCGTCGTTACCTTATTTTTTTTCCACTCATTTTGCCCTTATTTATTATTAAATAAATATATTTTATTCTTTACCCTACTTTTTTATATAATAATTTTACACTGTATTCTATTTTTTCTTAGTAATATTGTAAGTTTATTCTTCATATTTTTGGTGCGTGACATCATAAAACGACGGCAAATGATACAATCTATCTAAATATTATATTCATCAAATAATACAATATAATACAGTACAATACAATACGATACATTATGAAATGACATGTAACAACCATCTAAACAAGTTGTTAAAGAACAAGCCCTATATTAGTTGTTTTACTCCAAAGCCATATGAAAAGTTAGGCAGCCAAAGAATGGTGGGCTCGGCCTACTTAACTTTTATTATTATATACTAAATATCCATTCGTTTAGCTTTACAATTGGTCCGCCAATTTATAACCCAATATAACCTTCAATGTACTTATTACTCTAATTGCTATTCTAAATAAATACTCCTATTCTTAATACACACAACTATAGTCATATAAATAATTAAATGCACTAACTGGATACATCTTTGTTAACAAAAATAAAAATTTGTTATTTTGACATATGTCTATATATATACTTATACATATATACGTAAGTTAATAAAGAGAAAGAAAGATTATAGTCAAGGATATAATTTAAAGTTCACTTTTAAAATTTTAAGTTATTATATTCTTCTTCACTTAAATTCTCGTTCGTCCTCAAATGAAATAAGAAAATATATTTAACATCTAAAATAGGTGAGGTATATGTTTCTCCTTTCTGCCTGAGACTCCCGCGTAGCTTCCTCGTGGGATGGTTGCGTCACAATACTTTCATCAAAGTAACCTTCTTGTCGACCTCAAGTGGCACTGGTCTATCAACAATAAGTATGAGATCTTCTTAGTAATTCACACTTCTCATCTAGTGCGAAGTCCTTGGCTACATGACTCTGTTCGGGAACATACCACCCAAGCATTGACACATATAACATAGGACGCACAATCACAACTCCCAAAGACAAAGTAACAGATCTGCATATATCTTTAACTTAGCTCATCTTTTCGACCAAATCTCATAACTTTTATTCCTAAAGAAAAACTTCGAATATTGTCGACAAATATCAAGCCTAAAAAAAATCTTGCATAACAAGCTAGTAGCTATTATTAGGTACAAACTCGGTCAATAACAATTGATCATGAACTATTTACTATATATCATCAGGCTAGTGTTGGAACTAGATATGCATCCTCTTTTATGCCTCCCTCATCCTGGAACACATCCATGCATCTCGACCACAAATCTAGAGTGAAATATATTTTTACATACGGCAATGTCGGAACATATTCAGACGCTCCTACATAACGCTTTTATGTACGGTAGTCAATTCACGCTCAATCAATCAATTAAAAGGCCTTGATTTTTCAATTTTGAACGGCTCGAATCTAACCAAAACAATTTCATACTATAAATATAATAATAGAAAACTAGTTTAAATAATAAAATAATAATTTTAGCAAAGAATTGGAAAATCGTCCCAAAAAGTCGATACAGGCCCACGTCTCGGAACCCCACTAAAATTATAAAATCCGAACACCCATTCAATATTAAGTCCAATGATACAAGAATTATCCAAATCCGACCTCATTTAGCCATTAAAAACCCAAAAACTTGGTCTAATAACTTCAACACTTTTTTTCAGATTTTTCCACCCCAAATCTCTAATTACATGATGAAATCAATGATAGATTAGTGAAATTTCATCAAAAACGAGTTAAGAATCCTTACACCAACACTTCCTCTGAAAATCCCTCAAAATCTCGCCTTAATCCAAGCTCTCAAAATCCAAATGTGAAATAAGAGATAAACCCTCGTTTTGAAGTTTAAGTTCTACTGCCCAATTATTCCTTCTTCGCGAACGGGGGAAATGCCTCGCGTTCACAAAGCACAAAAAATGATACAACCCAGATTCCTCTTACGCGAATGCGAGGGAACACTCGCGAACGGGTGACCAAGGGTTCTCAAGCTTCGCGATCGCGAAGCCCTTCTCGCAAACGCGTAGACCACGCGTGAGTCTCACCCCATGCTACCTTCCTCATCGCGAACGCGTAACCCAGTCCGCGATCGCAGAGCACCAAGTCCTGCCCCTTCATGAACGCGTCGCCATCTTCGCAAACACAAAGGGTAAACTTCCAGCAAATCTCTGAAGACTCTACGCAAACGCGGGAGCATCATCGCAAACGCGTAGAAGGACACCAGAACTGAGAAAACCAAGCAACTTCAGAAATTCTTCAAAATTCTGAAATGCGACGAACATGGTCTGAATCACACCCGAGGCCCCGTGACCTCAACCAGACATACCAACAAGTCCTAAAACACGATACGAACTTAGTCAAGGCTTCAAATCACATCAAAACAACTCCGATTGACACTAAATTTTGCACACGAGGCATAATTGAAAAAACGGATCTATTCCAACTTCCGAAAATCGAAATGCGACACCGATATCTAAAAGACCACTCTCGGTCAAACATTTTAAAATCTTCCAACTTTTAAACTTTTGCCAATTAACGCCGAAATGACCTATAGACCTCCAAATCAACATCCGGACATGTTTATAAGACCAAATCACCCCACAGAGCTATTAGAACCGCCAAAACTCCAGTCTGGAATTCTCTTCACACAAGTCAAACTACGGTCAACTCCTACGACTTAAACTTCCAATTTAGGGACTATGTGTTCCATTCCACTCTAAATCTCTCCCGAACCCGACACCAAGTGCCCCGGCAAGTCACATAACCACAAAATAAAATAGAGAGAGCAATAATTAGGGATCGGGGCTAATACTCTCAAAATGACTAGCCGGGTCGTGACATCCTCCCTTTGTTAAAATAAACATTCGTCATCGAACGAGTATAGAGACATACCTGAAGTGGTGAAAAAATGAGGATAACGGCTATGCATATCATGCTCAGTCTCCCAAGTCGCCTTCTCGGCTAGCAGACCCTTCCGCTGAACCTTCACTGAAGTAATGTTTTTCGATACCTGCCTGTCCAAAATGGTCACCGACTCCTCAACATAATATAGATCCTTGTCCAACTGGACTAAGCGGAAGTCTAACACACAAGATGGATCACCGTGATATGTCCGGACAAACATGGAACACTGGATGAACTGCAGCTAGATTAGGTGGTAGTGCAAGTCGGTAGGCCACCTCTCCAACCCTCTCAAGAATCTTAGAAGGTCCAATATACCTAGGGCTCAGCTTGCCCTTTTTCCCGAACCTCATAACACCCTTCATGGGCGAAACTCGGAGCAAGACCCGTTCCCCAACCATGAAAGCAACGTTGCGAACCTTCCTATCCGCATAACCATTCTGTCTAGATTGGGCCGTCCGAAGTCAATCTTGAATCAATTTAACCTTTTCCAAAGCATCCTGAACCAAGTTTGTACCCAATAGCCTAGCCTCGTCCGGCTCAAACCAACCTACCGGAGACCGACACTGTCTACCATACAAAGCGTTGTATGGTGCCATCTGAATGCTCGACTGCTAGCTGTTATTGTATGCAAACTCTGCAAGCGATAATAACTAATCCCAAGAACCCCCAAAATTCATCACACACGTATGAAGCATATCCTCCAATATCTGAATAGTGAGATCGGACTGTCCGTCCGTATGAGGGTGAAATGATGTACTATACTCCACCCGAGTACCTAACTCAGGTTGTAAGGCTCTCCAGAACCGCGATGAAAACTGCGTACCCCAATCAGAGATGATAGATACCGGCACGCCATGAAGCTTGACAATCTCACGAATGTAAACTTGAGCTAACTGCTCTAAAGAGTAAGTAATCACCACTAGAATGAAATGAGCTGACTTGGTCAATCTATCCACAATCACCCAAACTGCATCGAACTTCCTCTAAGTACGTGAGAGCTGAACCAAAAAATCCAGAGTAATCCGCTCCTATTTCTACTCCGGAATCTCTAGCTTCTGAAGTAATCCATCTGGCCGTTGATGCTCATACTTCACCTACTGACAATTTAGGCACCGAGATATATACTCCACTATGTCCCTTTTCATTCTTCTCCACCAGTAATACTGCCTCAGGTCTTGATACATCTTCGCGGCACCTAGATGAACGGAGTACCACAAACAGTGAGCCTCCTGGAGAATAAAATCACGCAAGCCATCTACATTGGGCACACATAGCCTTCCCTGCATCCGTAATACACTGCCATCTCCAATAGTGACCTCCTTGGCATCGCCGTGCTGAACCGTGTCCTTGAGGACAAGCAGATGGGGTTGTCATACTGACGCTCTCTAATATGATCATAAAGAGAAGACCGAGAAATCGCACAAGCTAAAACTCGGCTCGGCTTAGAAACGTCCAATCTAACAAACTTGTTGGCCAAGGCTAATGGCCTCTCTGCTACCGGTAGATATGCTAAACTTCCCAAACTCTCTATCTTGCGACTCAAGGCATCGGCAACCACATAAGCCTTCCCGGGATGATATAGAATGGTGATATCATAGTCTTTAAGCAACTCTAACTACCTCCGCTGCCGCAAGGGTTAAGATCCTTCTGTTTAAACTGATGATTTAAACTCCGGTGGTTGGTATAGACCTCACAAGGGATACCGTACAAATAGTGCCGCCAAATCTTCAAGGCATGAACAATAGCTGCTAACTCAAGGTCGTGGACAGGATAGTTCTTCTTATGCACCTTCAGCTGTCTAGACACGTAGGCAATCACCCTACTGTCCTGCATCAACATTGCGCCGAGACCAATGCGCGACGCAACATAATACATAGTATAAAACCCCGAACCTTTAGGCAATGCCAAAATTGGGACTATAGTCAAAGCAGTCTTGAGCATAGAAGCATCCTTCTTCATTACAAATAAGATTGGAGCACCCCAAGGCAACACACTAGGCCGAATGAAGCTATTACCAAGAACCTCATGCGACTATTCCTTTAACTCTTTCAACTCTATTGGGGCCATACGATAGGGTGGAATAGAATAGGGCTGAGTTCCCGGTAACAAATCAATACCAAAGTCGATATCTTTATCAGGCGGCATGCCCGAAAGATCCGTCGGGTATATGGATAATCCCTCACTATCGGACTGGCTCGACGGTAGGAGTATCAACACTGACATCTCTCACATATGCCAGATATGCATCACACCCCTTTTCGACCATCCGCTGAGCTTTTAGAAATGAAATAACCCTGCTAGGAACATAATCTAAAGTACCTCTCCACTCTAACCGCAGTAGACCTGGCATAGCCAATGTTACCGTCTTGGCGTGACAATCAAGGAAAATCATGATATGTTGACAACCAGTCCATGCCCAAAATAATATCAAAGTCTACCATATTGAGCAACAATAAATCGGCTCTAGTCTCAAAACCACCGAGAATAACTAAACATGACCGGTACACACGGTCAACAATAATAGAATCTCCCATAGGTGTAGACACATAGACAGGAGAACTCAAAGAATCACGGGATACGCCTAAATACAGAGCAAAATAAGATGACACATATGAATAAGTGGAGCTTGGATCAAATAAGACTGATGTATCTCCGTGATAGACCGAAACAACACCTGTGATGACAAAGTCGGATACAACAGCCTCCGTCCTAGCAGGAATAGCATAGTATCTGGCCTAGCCTCCCCTTTTAGGGCGATCTATGCCTGCTTGACCTCCACTTCTAGCAGGCTGTGTAGGTGGGGTGGCAACTGGTGCGACTACCATGGACTGAGAAGCCTGAGGGCCCAGTGGAATACGCGGAGCCTGAGTAGTATGTGGAGGTGCACCCCTCCTGAGTCTGGGACAATCCCTCACCAAATAACGAGTGTCACCATACTCAAAACAAGTTCTCGAGGGATGTGGCTGTTGTGGCTGGCTCGGGTCTGATTAGCTGGACTGACCGCTGAAAGCACCCTGTGCGGGAGGTGCACTAGATAATGGCAGTGCATAGTAAGGAGCCTAAGGCCTAGGAGTTGCCGGAATACGACTTGAAGCTGGAAGTGCTGGATGAACAGGTCGAATCACATAGCCCCTACCATGATGAGCTGCAGTTGGGGCACGGGTACCACTATATGTGCTAGACTCTCGAGACCTCTTGGCCTCCCTCTCCTCTCTCTCACTGGTCAGCATACCCACCAATCTCCTAGCGATCCCCACTACTAGCTGGTATGCTATGTCTATCTCCAACACTCGGACCACGCCAAATCTGATACTAGGGTTGAACCCCTCGATAAATCGACGGACCCGGTCTCTAACAATAGCAACCAAGGCTGGTGCATGCCTAGCCAAATCACTGAACCGGATCGCATTCTCTGACACGGTCATAGACCCCCAGCGCAACTGCTTAACTCTGCGTGCCATGCATCTCTGAGACTCTAGGGAACATACTTCCTCAAGAACATATATGGGAACCGAGTCCAAGTGAGTGAAGCTGCTCGGCCGGACTACCCAACTCATATGCTCATCGCCACTGATAAGCCGCTCCGCTAAGACGGAATGTAGTGAAAGTAACCCCACTAGACTCAGCAATACCCATAGTACGGAGAATACAATGGCACTCCTCAAGAAAAACCTAGGAATCCTCTAACGCCAAGCCACTGAAAGTGGTATTTCTTGTACCTCTCGAGCCTGAGTTCCTCCTCCTCAAAAACTGCTGCCCCAACCTCGGGCTGAACTGGGGCTACCGGCTGCACTGGTATGACCTGTAGGACTTGGTCAACCTGGATCCGCTGCTCTGGGGTACGGGCGGCGGGAGTCTGTACTCCTCCCCCCGCTTAAGATGTAACAGGAGCAAGTGGGATCAACCCTACCTGAGCTAAAGTACCAAGCATGCTCAGAAACTGGGGCAGAGTCTCTTGGAGAGCTGGTGCAGTAACAAGCGTCTCAGGTGTCTGCCCTCCAATTGGAGCTACAAGTGGCTCCTCTGTAGCAGCTCGTGCGGGTGCTCTAGATGCACCACGTGGACGTCCTCGGCCTCTACCCCGACCCCAGCCTCTCGCGGCTCTAGCATAGGGCGGGAGTATCTGGTCATCTGATCCAGTCATACATGTCCTCACCATCTGCGAGAGAATAGAAAAATAGAAATTTAGAATCTGAAGTCAAAGATTTCGCACAATAAGGAATGAAAGAAGTTAGGCTTTTCCTAACAGTTCCATAGCCTCCCGAAGATAAGCACAGACGTCTCCGTACCGATCCGCGAGACTCTACTAAACCTGCTTGTGACTCATAACACCTATGAACTTAGTGCTCTGATACCAACTTGTGACGACCCAAATTTTCCTCCGTAGGATGTCGTGACAACACCTAGTCTCTAAGACTAGGTAAGCCTAACAAAACATGCAGACTAACCGAATTAATAATAATGTAAATCTTTAAACATCCACAACTATATATATAAAGGAAATCTGCAACCTAACATGTACATCTCCCAAAACCCGGTGAAGTATAAGTCACAAGCTCTTGATACAGTACGGAACACTCCTATAAATCACTGTCTGCAAAAATATAATGGAATAAGAAATGAACGGGATAGAAGGGACTCTGAGGCCTGCGAACGCGAGTAGGTGTACCTTGAAGTCTCCAAAGCAGCAAGACAGTGCACTAATATCGAGGTTGATAGAATGTACCTGGATCAGCACAAAACATGTTCAGAAGCGTAATATGAGTACACCATAACGGTACACAGTAATTGCCAAGCCTAACCTCGGTAGAATAGTGACGAGGTCAGGTCAAGGCCCTATTTGAGATGATAAGAAACAAGACAGAAGATATAATGATATAATGAAAATGACAGGGAAGTGAACAATAAAGAATTTATGGGAAATAACAACACGGAATCAAGGAAAGCTAATACAACACGAAAGGAAAATAAGAATTTTACATGTTAAAGAAACAAGAACCAAACAATACAGCAAATAAAGAAGATCAATAGGGGCATTCCTGAGGTACCGCCTCGTAGTCCTAAATCATAAAAATAAATCACAGTCTTTCCTCATATTACTGGAGGAGCCTTTATATTTGGTTTTGAAAATTATTTCCTGAAATAGCACCCCGGATTTTAGCCACCTTATCACACTGCATGGCTTCTAATAGTTCCTCTACTAGCCATGCATATGAAGCCCACCTTATCTTACCGCAAGCGTTTCAACACCTAGACCTTATACCACTGCATGCGTATCAACGGCACGACACAAATCTAGTGCAAACAACAACAACCGCACGGCAAAAACCTCGTGCAACAGTAACAACAGCACGACAGAAACCTCGTGCAAACAACAAAACAATCACCTCAACAATAACACAAAATCCAAAACACAACAACTAAATAAATGATATTTCACAACTTACACCTTGCCTCAAAAGAACCACGGCCTTGCAATTCAACACCAAACTCAACAGCAAGATATTTCAAGGATAGCAATTTCATGTAAAGAATTCCACAGTTAAGTAATGAGTACAAAAATCAGGTAATTCAACTAAACATGTGATACAAGTTGCAAATAGGAGATAAGACAAGTAGACATGTGAAATTAGGCTAAACATGATGACTACGACATGCTAAAGTAACTCAATTAAGGCATGAAAAGGAAACTACATAGCTAAAACCAACATTTCCAACATTTAGCCCGTGTACGCACTCGTCACCTCGCGTACACGGCCTTCACATATCATAAATTATCACCACAGTACCAAATCATAAGGGAAATTTTTCCCACACAAGGTTAGACAAGTCACTTACCTCAAACCACGCTCAATCAATCAATTAGAAGGCCTTTCCCTCGATTTTCCAAATCCGAACTATTCGAATCTAGCCAAATAATTTCATACTATAAATATAACTATAGGAAACTAGTTTAAATAATAAAATAATAATTTTAGCAAAGAATTGGAAAATTTCCCCAAAAAGTCAACCCGGGCCCACGTCTCGGAACCCGACCAAAATTATAAAATTCGAACATCCATTCGATATCGAGTCCAACAATACAAGAATTATCCAAATCCGACCTCATTTAGCCGTTAAAAACCCAAAAATTTGGTCTAAGAATTTCAACACTTTTTCCCCAATATTTTCACCCCAAATCTCTAATTACATGATGAAATCAATGATAGATTAGTGAAATTTCATCAAAAACGAGTTAAGAATCCTTACACCAATACTTCCTCTGAGAATCCCTCAAAATCTCACCTTAATCCAAGCTCTCAAAGTCCAAATGTAAAATAAGAGAATAAACCCTCGTTTTGAAGTTTAAGTTCTACTGCCCAGTTATTCCTTCTTCGCGAACGCGGGAAATGCATCACGTTCACAAAGCACAAAAAATGATACAATCCAGATTCCTCTTAAGCGAACACGAGGGACCACTTGCGAACGCGGTGACCAAGGGTTCTCAAGCCTCGCAATCGCGAATTCGTAGACCACGCGTGAGTCTCACCCCAGGCTGCCTTCCTCATCGTGAACGCGTAACCCAGTCCGCGATCGCAGAGCACCAAGTCATGCCCCTTCATGAACGCGTGGCCATCTTTGCAAACGCAAAGGGTAAACTTCCAGCAAATCTCTGAAGACTCTACGCAAACACGTAGAAGGACAACAGAACTAACAAAAACCAGCAACTTCAGAAATTCTTCAAAGTTCTGAAATGCGCCGAACATGGTCCGAATCACACCCCAAGCCCTCGGGACCTCAACCAAATATACCAACAAGTCCTAAAACACGATACGAACTTAGTCGAGATCTCAAATCACATTAAACAACATCAAAAATATGAATCATACCCCAATTCAAGCCTAAGAACTTATGAACTTCCAAATTCTGAAACCAACGCCAATTCATACCAAAACAACTCCGATTGACACTAAATTTTGCACAAAGTCATAATTGATATTACGGACCTACTCCAACTTCCGAAATCAAAAACCGACCCCCATATCAAAAAGTCCACTCTGGGTCAAACGTTTCAACTTTTCAACTTTCGCCAATTAACGCTGAAATGACCTACGGACCTCCAAACAGCATCCGAACATGCTCATAAGACCAAAATCAACCGCACAGAGCTATAGGAACTGCCAAAATTATATTCCAGAGTCGTCTTTATACAAGTCAAACTACGGTCCTACGATAAAAACTTATAATTTAAGGACTATGTGTCCCATTCCACTCCGAAACTCTCTCGAACCCGACATCAAGAGCACCGGAAAGTCACATAACCACAAAATAAAATAGAGGGAGCAATAATTACGGGATCAGGGCTAATACTCTCAAAACGACCGGCCGGGTCGTTACATTGCTCCTCTAATTACTATTCTAAATAAATACTCCTATTCTTAATACACACAACTACAGTCATATAAATAATTAAGTACACTAATTGGATATGTCTTTGTGTACAAAAATAATAATTTGTTATTTTGACATATATCTATATATATACATGTATAAGTAAGTTAATAAAAAGAAAGAATATTATAGTCAAGGATATAACTTAAAGTTCACTGTTGAAATTTTTGGTTATTACAGTTTATGCATTCCTTCTCCAATCTCAAACCCAACATCAGCATTTCAAAGGACAGTACATTTTCTAGCAAGCTCTTTGCTATCCTCTAAAAGAAGTCTAGCCATAGGTGATATATCAGATATTCAAGTATCAGCAAATTTCAACATATTCACCTGCCTAGTCATTATTTTCCTTCTAATCTCCTCCAACATAGTTATAATTGATTTATGCCTAGAAGCTAAAATTCATGAATTAAAGGTCTCACACATATTATTATCAATAACATCACACTTGGAATGCACTTCAAGAAATGCTCTAACCCATGGCTTTTCTGGATAATATAACAAATCCCAACAAATATCCTTACCAAGTTTGTCCATTTTGTGAAGCTCCTCTTAAAATTAACTTCATAACTAGCACTAGAGCACCTCCAAAAAAAAAAAAAATTTCTCTCCTTTTCAATTTTTATGCCCATTTAGACCAAATGTGCCTGACGCACATTCTAAATTCAGCATTGGGTAAAATTTCCTTCAAAGCTGCAGCAAAACCCTACATAATAATAAATTTAATTAACTGCTACAATTTAAAAAATGAATACTAAACAAGACAGAGAAAAACTACCTTTTGCATGTCTGCCATCACAGTCAATCCTTCTTCAGTTTCTAAGTGCAAATCATCTTTCAAGTAGTTGATGAAAAAACTCTAGCTATGCTTTGTCTCTTGGTCCACAACTCCTCATGCTATAGCAAACATTTGTTGATTTCCATTCTTGCCAACAGCACCTAGAAGCTCACCTTTACAAGCACCCTTTAAGAAACAACCATCAAAGCCTATGATTCTCCTACATCCTTCTAACCAACCTTTCTTCAATGCATCAAAGCACACATAAAAGTAAACAAAGTAATTTTTTTTTTGCTCAGTTTCACTGTCCATCCTTAGCGAACATGAGCTACCAGGATTAGTCTGTTTTATCATATCAGCATAATCACATAACCTTGCAAACTCCGTATTCCAATCACCCATGGACTGCCAGAGAATCCTTAGTTTAGCCCTATAATAAAAAAAATTCCAACATACATTCCTAACTTGTCCCTGCACAACTCCTGTATTTCTCATATCCTTACGTGAGGCTGCTTAGTTATTTCATCTTTGAATTTCTTTACAACATAATGAGAAGTACACAACTTGTTCTTGTTTGAAGTATCACATTTGTGTACTGAGTAATAGTTCTTTACTTTAAAATCACCAGAATCTCTATCAATTCTAGCATAGCACACCCATTTGCATCTCGTTGATTTACACTTAGCCCTCACCCTATGTGGTTCATTTGGTTTCAATTTAATCTGCACCTTGTACTTAATTATATATTTGCTAATGCTTTCCTAAACTCTATAACATTCACAGAAATCATCCCAAGTTCAAATTTAGCAAGTTCACGGATAGGATCATACTTGACTTTTGTACTCCTCCTTCTTGCTGGTATATCAACACTAGGAATAACTTCAGGATTAACTCATTTGTGCTATCTTCACTATCAGCCTCTGAACTATCAATAAACTGCTTATCCCCACCTAAATTACCTACATATCTAGAAGCCTTGTTTCTTCCAATATCCTCAAATCCTCTATCAATACGTACTTCTCCTAGAGGTATTTCCTCTGTTGCAATTGGTTTTTTCCTCTGCTTACCCTGCCTCTTGCTCCTCCTTTCAGCCCTCAAAAATATCAAGTCATCATCAACCTTTGAATCATCTTCTTCATGGATAACATCTGCTTGTGAATCACTACTGTCAACATCTGATTGCACTCAATTTTGATCAACATTATGATCTTGTTCATCACCATTATGAGTTGGTTTGGCATCATTCAAATTTGATGGAGTATCATTGAGATATGAGATATTTTCTAACTCTTCTTCAGGTGGCTCAATAGGTTCTTCAGTATTTATATTATTCTCAGGTATTTTCCTAGCTTTAAATTGGTCATTACCACCCCCACCTACTTCTAGCCCACATAAAAGACCAACTAAGTTTTCGAGTACTTTAGGCTGACTCACCACATGACGCAAATAAACATCCAAAGTATCACCATGTTGTAATCTTTCACAAATTCAAATTAATCGAAAATCAGATACGACTTGGATAAATTCATCACTTTTTCCTTTTAATAAAAAAAACCTTTCGACAACTGTATACCCAAGGTCTTTAGCATAAGCGTACAACGTAACAAGACTGAATGGTCTTTATCCATAGCAATAAAAAATACATCTAATTTCCCTTTGTATATTGGGACAGGTTCTTCGATTAATGTACCCCCATGGTGAAAATGAGTTAAAATGTAGTCATCCATAATATTCCATTTGATAAAACGCCAAAGGACTAGCATAATGGAAAACCCCAGAAAAATCCTAGCTTTATTAAAAACTTTTAAAAAAAAAAAAAAAAAAAAGGAAGCCCTAACTGCAGCAGTAGAAATAAATAAAGTAGAGATTGGACCTTAAGAGTTGAAAACACCGTAAGACAGCAACGGAGAATAGCAGTAACCAGCATCATTGACGAAAAGTAGAAGAATCTTGCTAAGTATCAGTGATTTCTTCGATTCCATCGATGGAAAAGGAACAGATATAATTTTGTTTAAGCCTTTTGTTTATTTGTTTGTCTGATTGGGAATAAGACTATACAGTAAAGTGGACAATAAAATTACATGGCACGATTTTAATTGCTATGTGTTCCATAGACAGAGATTACAGGCACGCGCTTGGTAAATTCATAAGCCTACACAAAAAGTGTCTAATTGGTACTTTATAGCCTACGAAATGTGTTCAGATGGAAAGATGCCTAGTGTAAGTGTCTAAATAAAAAATGGTGCCAACTTTAGGTGTGTCCGTATGTATTCCGCCTTAAAAATTAAATAGAACATATCATTATATAGGCATCATATTGATTTTTATGTTTAATTATTAAATTCAGTGTACCTTGAAAGCATACATCAACACAAAATTATTGTCAAAAGACCAAAAAAATAACTATCATATGTTATTAAGAAAATCCCCCCTTAAGAATACGCTAATGGATCATATGTTTGTTAGTTTTTTAATTTTTATTAAACATATATTTACTTATCAAAAAATTTAACGAAGTAAGATTGAAATACTATTCATGTAACAAAAAAATCCGAAAAATCCGACAAAATCGAACCAATCCAAACCAATGTAGTTGGTTTGGTTTAGTTTTGATAAAAATCGAACCAACCGGGTCCATGTACACCCCTAGTGGATGGTATGAAATAGATGTGTATATACACGTAAAGTCATTATATTACATGCGAAAGTGTCTGTGTGAATTAGGTGTGTTTATATATATATATATATATATATATATATATATATATATATATATATATATTCTGTAACACTCTCTTTCAAGTTAAAATATAGATGTTAATCATGCTCAATTTGTTACAAAGATATTCAAACATAATTTTATATCTATACATTAGTGGTGACTCAAGAAACTATTCCCACAAGCATCAGATTAATTTGTTATTCACTTAGAGATAGTAACCATAGTTATAAATTCCATTTGTTTGATTAAGCATATAGGAGCCGCAGAGGTAAAACTAACATTATCACTTTCATCTAGGCAGATAACATGATACAACTAAAGAATAGAAGGAACGATATTTAAAGTAGCAAATTGAACTTTAACATCATATTGTAGGTACCTTAAGAAAATGAGAGGTGACAAATTAAAATAAATGTAGACAACCATGCTAATAACGTGTTAATAACGGAAATTAAAGGTGAAATAAGAGAACTACACAATGAACTTAAAAACAGATTTTATTTCTTCTTCTTGGGGGTAAATAGAAGACAAAGGTACCAATCAAAATGGTTAATTTTACAACGTTTTATTTCAACCTCCAATGTTTTCTTTCTCGTATATATATATATATATATATATATATATATATATATGACTTCCGACTTGTTATGATAAGACATTCATACTGCAAGTTAATTTATAACTAACCGTATAAATTTTAATATACCTAAGACGCCCTTGTATATAATATGCCTAACAGATTTTATAAGGCAAATTATAGTATCAGCATATATATAGAATATGCTTTTAGTCTTTAAAACCCAATGACTAGATATCATAATATAAATTTGAATGCCACATATATATATACTTACGGAAAAAAAAGATTTTTGTTTATGTTATCCCTAATGGTTAATTGTGCTATCACAAATTGAATTTCACAATCATGAGTTTGTATTTCATTTGACTTGTTTTTCAGTAAATTTTTCCTTGCTTTCTTGTTAAATGCATAATAAAAATTAAATCACGTTATAAATAGGGTACTGTACCATTATACTTAGTAGTCATTTATACTCGGTACAATATCGATAATAAATAGGGTATTGTATCTTTCAAGTTAACAATTCCTATTTCCTATTAACAATTGCTTAATTAGTTTTTTAGGTAATCTAATTACATAGATAATTTTTTTACATTATTAGTGACTAGAAGTTAAATTCAAAAAGAAACGGAAAACAAGAGGGAAGGTCCTTTAGAAATTACTTGAATCCAACTTTTTCTAAAATTTGTTCTTCTTTTTCTAACCTTAGGTCCTAATTATTTATACTTTCTGAACAATCAAGTATAGCGACCACCTTTTTATCCACGAGGCCTACGTTGTCGTGGTAGTTGCTCCTCAATTTACAGATGGGTTTAAGGTTTCCTTGATCGAAACAGGCAATTCGGGTACGTAAATTCCTCTTTCTACTCTCATCTTACAATTATTCATCATCTCGATTCCATGACCTCGTTTGATTTCATTGCAAACAGCCAAATTATTTATAAAGATTCTGACTTTGATCAAACCCATTTCATGTCTTGGATAAAGATCAACTTTTGCTGCTGAACATTGTTGATTCGTAAAGAAAAAAGCTTATATCTTTATATGCATGTGATATTGTTGCTGCAAAAGTTTGTATATCCCATTAGTAACATTTGTGGAAAACTTTGAAGCAATTGGTTTTAGATAAAATATATTGATATAATAAAAATAGACCTAAATGTTAAAGGGGAACTAGTTACTCTGCCAAAGTGAGTTTCCCAATGTATAGCCAGTCTCAAGTTCAAATAAAGGAGGAAAATTCCAATGTGCAATAGTGTAATGATGAATCCTCTTAACACATTTTGATTTTGAATTGAAGCATAGTTGATTGAATCAAAGGGTAACTGATTAGGTAAAAATAGGACAGAGTAAAGGAAACAAATTGAAGAAAGCATCATCTTGATTCCTTATAATTCAGATAGGGAATACTTGTTAAGGCTTGGCTAAAGATTCTAATAATAATGCTGCATAATCAATTTAACAAATCACCCATCCCGGTGCCCCGTCTTCTTGAGTCAAGGGTCTATCGGAAACAGTCTCTCTGCCCCATCGGTGTAGGGGTAAGGTCTGCGTACACACTATCGTCCTCATCCCCCACTTATGAATTTTACTGGGTTGTTGTTGTTACCCATCCTGGTGCCATAGCTGCTGACTTGACTGCTTCTCACTGTTAATTTAGGTTAACCAAACTTCTAAATTGCCTATAAAGAAACCATATGAATGGTATATTTTTGTTTTTTCCCCTTAACATTCTTCCTTCCTGCCATTTGGAATTGCACTGAAAGATGGGTATCCATAGCAGAGCTGAATTAAGTATGGTTATCATAGAATTAAGATATTGAGAAAGAAATCAAAGAGTCTTTATCTTCTTTCTCATGGGAGGTGGGATTTTGAAGACCATTATGAATTCACAGATCCACGTCGGCAAACCTTATTTTGTTGCATGAAGCAATTGCATTGTAGGAACACACACTCACACAAGCATAGAAACAAACTTCACAATCAATCTCTAGGTAAAAACATTCTTTCTATAACTCCAGTTTTCTTCATAACGGCAAAGTTAAGTTTTGAATTACCGCTTTGGCTTCTAATAGAGCGGCTGAACTAGTAAAGATGGGTAAAGATTGGAAGAACTATCCACCACTGGAGGAAGTTCATCATGTGGACCAAACTGGAGGTGAAATGGTTATGGCCCTGTCTGACATTTAGAATAAGATTTCTGGACAAATGGATTTTTTTACTGATCTCAAAAGAGTAACAGTGATTGATTCCTTCTTTCTGTATGTAATGTCTTTGGATGATGAACATTGTTACTTAGTAAAATTAGTTGTTTGGATCTCTCTCCCGAATTTGTTATTATGTTATTTTATATGTTTGTTAGTTGCCTTTTGCTTTCTCAATTACATTTGTCCTTAAGTTGAGAACTATTTGTATTGCACTAATTACATAAATTCCCTATTGTTTGGCATTTATCACACCTCCGAAAAATTGGAAAGTTATCTATTGGAGAACTGTATCTCCCGTGCTGTTCTTTGAGAGTGTGTTACTTTTACTTTCAGCGTAATACTGAATGGACAGTTGATCCTAACCATTTAATAAGGTGGTAAGCAATGGGATCTGCAAATGGTCTTGTGTGTTCAGAGGAGAAGCAGCCACTTCTCTCATTTGGGGTCATATCAGACGTCCAGTATGCTGATATACCTGATGGCCGCTCATTTCTTGGTGTCCCTAGGTATTATCGGCACAGTGTTAGCGTATTACAGAAGGCAGTTCAGGAATGGAATCAAGAAAAGCCTAAATTCGTGATTAATTGTGGAGACATAGTTGATGGTTTTTGTCCCAAGGACCAGTCAATGATCACTGTAAAGAAGATTGTTAACGAATTTGATAAGTTCAATGGCCCTGTTTATCACTTGATTGGAAATCACTGCCTTTACAATCTCCCTCGGGAGAAGTTGCTTCCTTTACTGAGAATTCCTAGCCCAGATTATCATGCCTATTTTGAATTTTCTCCAATTCCAGAATACAGATTTGTTATCCTTGATGGTTACGATATTAGTGCCATTGGTTGGGCAAAGGATCACCCAAATACCTTGGAGGCCCTTAAAATTCTTCAGGAGAAAAACCCAAATTCAGACAAAAACAATCCAGATGGACTTGTGGGATGTGAGAGAAGGTTTCTCATGTTCAACGGAGGTGTTGGGAAAGAACAGTTGAAATGGCTGGAAAATGTCCTTCAGGATGCAACAAAGTTGAATCAAAATGTGGTAGTGTGTTGCCATCTGCCTTTAGATCCTGCGGCATCATCTTTTGCAGCATTATTGTGGAATTATGATGAAGTGATGGCTGTGATACATCGCTACAATTGTGTGAAGGTCTGTCTTGCTGGACATGACCATAAAGGTGGACATTCGGTTGACTCCCATGGCGTACATCATCGGATCCTTGAAGCAGCTCTCGAGTGCCCTCCCGGAACTTATGCTTTTGGACGCATTAATGTGTTCGACGATAGATTATCACTTTTAGGCACTGATAGAATGAGGAGCACTGAAATGGTTTTTGGTCGCTAAACTCTTCTTTTGTCTACCAAAAAACTAACAGGATATAAAGTTTATCTACAAACAGTATGTCAAATATGAGATAGTCCATATTAAGACTTTTAAGTGATAACTCTTGTAATGAGATTTATGTCTCTTGTAGATAGTATTGATAGATCATATTCTTCTCCTAATTTGTATTTCTCTCACTATTTATAGCAACGCAATACTTGCTCTATGGAATTATCAATCCATTCACCAAACATTTTCCAGTCCAACCATTTCCAGTCCAACCACTAGCGGGAGTGAGAGATGATACTGCATTTCAGTAAGTACAGAATTAATTCGGGAAGTCTGAAAAAAAAGAGAGTTAAATTTGGAAAAATGATTTCTGGTTGACTATCTTATAATCTAAAAATAGTTGTATCTTGTTTGAATTTGATGGAAAGAAAATCTGCTCTTGAGCTCCCTGTACAGTTGTTGTATCCACTATTGAATCTAGAGTAAGTAGCATATGATGGAAGGTATCACTATCTTGAGCTTCTCAGAAAATTGTGTAATGAATTGTGCCATATTCTAGTTAAAGCATTTAGGCTTTTATGTTGTAATGCTGATGTGCTTCTCCTGATAGCAGCTGCTAATAACTTAAAAGGATTTAACTTACATACACAGCCAATATAAACAATTTTTATATTAGTAGTGCAATTTAGCCCGTTGTAACAGGTCGACTGTTTAATTGTTTAGGTTATTTATTCCACCTATTATAGGAGTTATCTATAGACCTGATAGTGTAATAATTCTTTTACTAACTTAAATTACACTATCGATCTCCTAGTATACACCATGGCTTTCTGGGCTTTTACATTTATACCCGATTTTGAGGTCATAATTGAAGTTATACCCACTTTGCAAAAGAATTGCAAGCCTACCCACTTTCCGATCAACTTCAGACTTATCAGGTCTAAAGTTAAAATAATTAGTCTGAAATGCAATGCACTTAAGGCCAATTAAGGCTAAAGTGTAAAAATTACACTTAAGACACACTTACGGCCAAATAGGTCTGAAGTACAATAAATATTTTTATGCACTTAAGGTCAGAGAGGTCTGAATTGAAAAAATTATATTTCAGATGCACTTAAGGCCAAATAGGTCTGAAGTGCAACCAATAGTTTCATGCACTTAAGGCTAAAAAGTCTGAAGTGAAAAAACTGCAGTTCAAATGCACTTCAGGCCAAATAGGTCTGAAGTGCAACCAATGATTTTATGCACTTAAGGCCAAATAGGTCTGAAGTGAAACAATTGCACTTCAGATGCACTTAAGCCAAATAGGTTTGAAGTGTAACCAATGGTTTTATGCATTTAAAGTCAATAAGTTTGAAATGAAAAAATGCACTTAAGGCCAAATATGTCTGAAGTGTAACTAACGTTTTCATGCACTTAATGCCAAATAGGTCTGAAGCACAAATTGCCCAGAAACAGAAATTTATTCTTCGAATTTCAATAATCCAATATACGATTTAACACATAAATCTACTCCAAATGAGCTTAAATTTAAAGCATAACCTCCAAATATCATCAAAAACAAACCCCAATCATCAATTGTCAAAACAACAATAAATCTAACCGCTACTAGAAACGTAGCATTTTCCCACGGAAAAATTGTTAGTGGGAATTCCCACCGAAACTCAATGGGAAAAGTGAAATTTCTTTTCCAGGAAAAAACAATAACGTTTCCCATTGACTATCCGTGGGAACGTTTTTGCGCAAAAATGTGCGTAATTTAGTTCCCTATGATTCTGTGGGAAAAGTCATTAAGAAAATAATTATATAAAATTAAAAACATTTCCAGGGAAAACAGTGAAAAAATAATAAAAAAAATGTTTTTATATATTCCAATAGATTCGTGTGAACAAAAAATTTTGAATTTTTTTATTTTTGTGTTTTATGAAAATAGGGAAGTAGTGGAAAATTTTATTGTTAGTCACGTAACCTTTTAGTTTTCTCTCAGTCTATTTCGTATTTTCTCCCTCTGGCTCTCCACTCCAACGACGAATTCTTCACCTCACTCCATTCCCAGGTAAGCCTCTCTCTCACTCACTCACTCACTCACTCACGCATCCTCTCCTTTTTTGATTTTGATTTTTCGAAACTTAGGGATTTTTCGCTATTTCAGTAGGGTTTGAAAAAACTATTGTTGTTCTCTTGTGCATATATAGTCTAATTAAACCTAAATTTTTATTTGTTTTGTCTTAGAAACAATGAATTTGTTAAAAGACAATATTGGGTTTATTCTTGTTAGTTTGGTCTATTTTGCAGTTCTGGTTTTTTCCTTATATGGGTTGGTGCTATGCATTTACAGGCTTTCTTCATAAATATGGAGAAATCGTAAGCAATAGTAAAAAATAAAACGCCAAAGCAGCTCACCACTGTAAAACATCATAAACTACCTTGAAATATGTTCACAAATACCATATAAAATCACTGTCACAAGAAGAAGAAGAATCCTAAGCAATAGTAAAAAATAACACGCCAAAGCAGCTCACCACTGTAAAATATCATAAACTACCTTGAAATATGTTCACAAACACCATATAAAATCACTGTAACAAGAAGAAGAAAAAAGAGGAGAAAACGGGCTGAAGCTTTTTTTTTTTTTTTTTTTTAATATCCGTCCTCCTTTGTTAAGATCTTGGCCCAGTATTCTGCTTTCTTATGTTGACAAAAACTGGTGTAAAATAGATGAAGAATGGTAAAGATCTCATTCTTTATTTCTTTCTCTTCGCAAAGACTTGAGAAGTTGGGGATGAAAGATGTATAAATCCTTGATTTGAAGTCTAAATACCTGATGTAATTTCGTTTCTGAGTTCAAATAGGATAATGTTTAATATTTGCAATTTTTCTTATGGAAAAGTTTGATGGCAGTTAACTAACCATATATCTATATCTATATTTTATATTTATATTTATATTTATATTTATGTCTATTATTATAAAAGCAACAAATATATCTTCGAAATGTTAATCGTATTTTATGTCCTTTTAAGAAATAAATTATTTTCTTAAGAACATAATTCGACACTGGATAAAAAATTATTATATTTAGGCTACTTTGAATACAACAAAAATTGTGTCGATTTAAATACAAAATTAGTCCAATCGAAATTGAGAATGATAAGAGTTCAAATTATATCACAAATACATCACTTGATTAACTATATCCATATTGCCGGACAAGGCAGTCACTACCATCCATATATATATATATAAAAAGTTGTAGATGAGTTAGCACATCTCTTTGGCCAAAGATACTATTTATCTATTTTCTCCTTTTTTGGCTTTTATCTTTTTCCATATTTGTGCTATTTTCTTTATATAATAAATATCCACCCATTAATAAAAGAAATGGTCCCATCAATGAATGTTACAAACCGTTACAACCTTCCCTATTCCACAATTATGGTCCATTACTACTATATGATAATGGTAATATATGTTAAAGAATGATAACGTGAAGATGTAGATCCATAAGGATGATAATTTGATAGTGAAGAAACTCGAAGAGCAAATGAAGATCAACAAGAGGTGTCTACTCTTTTTTTTCTTCAAAAAATTCCTGTTTGAATATTACGAGTTAATGATAAGTTTAATATGCGACACCATTATTTATCTATTACTTTAATGACTCTGTGATTAGCTAGCTTTGAAGTTTAGCTTGGATATTACGTTTCAAGCTCTCAAGGTAATATTTTTGCTCTTTGTCTTTCTTTCATTTTTTATTTTGTTGTTATATGGTTATATTAAGGTTTTTCCCGATTTAAAATACTAACCTGCCTATGATATAGTTAATCGTCAAAAAATTTCCTCACGAATGTGAGAGTAATAATAAATGCATAGACATACCCGATATCAATAATCCTGTTAAATTAGTGCCTATTTGTCATATGTGTTGCTAAATTCACATGATTAGATAGTTCAAAAATTACCTATGACTCTATTGATTTACAAGATCACTCCCACTTTTCTCATCCTTGTCTTTAATTATTGTTATGTATTAGGTGCCATTTACTTTTGTCCTAGAATTTGTTTTCGTTTGTTTGTCAAATTTCTTTTAATCTTAGAAATTTCGTTTCCTGAAATAATTTTAGAAATTATCCTTGTGTACTTATGTTTTCTATCTTATCTTTCGTTTTGATTTTTAGGTACATTTCTCGGCCCTTTCTCGATTTGGAATGCGAATGCTAAATGGTGTTGCTTAAAAGCTAATTTATCTTTCTTAATAAAATAATAGTATAAAAATTGATATGTACTTACTTTAAAGAAAAGGAACCAATTCATATTTCGTTTGATGGAGTCTGGTTTTATTTGCAGCATATTTCACATATCATATTCCGGTTAATATTTTTGTTTTCTTAAACAAAAGAAACTTTGACATTGTTCTAAAAATAGAATACACTCCGTATTTGACCTTTTAGAATAACGATAATGTATTAATCCTCTTGATTCTTTTCTTACTTTACATGCTTATTAAAAATAAAATAAAAAATAGTTTCACCTATATTAATCTATTAGAATTTGAAGAATTAAAAAGAATATGTAAGAATTTTTAAAATATTTTACTATATATTTTAAAATGCAATAACAAGTTTTATTACCGAGCGAAGCCCGAACAAATTATCTAGTTATCCACAAATTCAAGACTAACACTTCAGATAATTCTTTTCAGGAGCAATCAGTAAGTTGTCATACAACTTCTCTAAATCTACTCTAAATATAATTTATTTTTATTGCACTAAGTTGATGCACATGTTTCGATGAGTGATTTGGTTGCTAAGGAGTACTAATCCTGTCCTCGAAGTTGAGATTTTTGTTGAAATTGGTTTTAAACTTAAAAAAGATTGGATTGCGTATGGTTCCAGACGGATATATAGTTTCTTAATTTTTGAAAATTGACTATTTCCTTTTAAAAAATAAATAGTAGTACTTGGTTTAATGTCCTGGAGAAAATTAAGAATGTAAAATCAGTAGCAAATACCGCTTTGGATAGATGAAAAGAAAACCCTTTTCATCTATACAGTCAAGCCATAAAAGTTTGTATGTGCAATGCTCTATACAATCAATATGATACTGTATTTTTTGAGGTTTTTATGCTATGCTTATTCGATTAACAAGTGTTGATGTAGCCTAATTTTCGGGCTTTCCTTAAAAGAAACCAATATACCATTAAGCAGGTCACTTAGTGGGTCTTTTTATTATTAATAACAAAAAAAATAAAGCAATGTCTGTTATAGAACTCTGAGATAGCTAAGAGAATAAAACTAGTATCAACATCCCCTAAGTTGATAATAAAGCATGAAGGAAATAACAACATATGAGAATATGGGCAGATCTGCAAAGTGGCCATATTTGCAGTTTTGATCTAGACATTGCATCATCCTTTTGGCTCCAGTCTTCTCTTCAAAGAAATACCCAACATATGTATCAATTTGAAGCTGCAAGAAGAGTCAGGTGCATGATTTGCTTTCTCCAAATTTGATCAACATCATAACAGCTTAGAAGCTCCATCTCCATTGTATCTTGTGACCAGCTATCTTGTGTTTTAGCTTGCCCAATTACAGCCAGTTCATATCATATATCCATCAGTGTGATATCGGTGGTAATTGGATACCAGTAGTAACTTCAATCCAAGTAATATGAAATACCAATGTGGCATTGAATTTTCACCATGAAAACTGGAATCAAAGGAGTACCATGGCTAGCTTCTATCATCTTTCAATTCTGCATGCCGCTATAACATATATGTATAGCTTGTTCCTTATTTAGATGCTTTTCAAAATATTGAGAATACCTCAAGTGAATGAGCATCCAGGATGCTATAATACCGCACTTTGAGGTATTGCTCCTTCATATACACCTGCAAATAGCAAACGTTATTAGTTGAAGAAAGACCTCCCTACTCTCCTCCATAAGGATTTGAGTAGGAATGTTAGCAACCTCATCTTGCCACAAAACCCTAGTATAATTTAATCTTGGAATTTGGTGATTTAGTTTGTCATGCAAATCAGGTCAGTCAGCAGTCACATCTTAGAAAGAAATCATTCTAACTTTCAGCAACATATGTATGGTTAGATACTTGGAAGATCAACCTATTAACAGACATTGTCTTCCCATGCATACCTGAATTTCTTCTCTTCCATAAGTTTTAAATTATCAAGGATGGAATAGCATGATACATTATCTTCAAACTTGTATTCACTGGGCTATTCCACCACTCCTTCATCACTTGGGCAAGTTGCTTCCCTTTTATGTTAATCTTTGCCGGTGCACTTAAAATAATTCCATTAGAACATAGCAAAAGGAAATCTCAAAAATACATGAGCTATTGTCTCTTCTTTAGGGTTTCTACAATACCAATACCTTTATGGTATTGAATACCCTATTCTTTTTAGGGATTCATCCGGTGGTAATTTAACTTTCCACAGCTTCACATATATAAAGAATGAGATCCTGAATGACATGCCCTTCACCCAAATAAACTTATACAGCTTATTCTCTTGATCATTCCTCCTAATATATTGCAGGCAAACTTGACTAAGAAATGACCTTTTGTCTCCAACATCCACTTTGGCCTATCCATCTCTTCTTGATTTTGAGGAGGTTGAACACATTCCAAAATATGTTCAGCTAGTTCCTCAGGTAGGATGTCCCTCAGTAGCTGCTCATTCCAATCACCATCCTCTATAAAGTCGTTCACAAAAGTAATAGATTCATCACACCAATGGTCAGGCCTTGTAGCATGATAAAGTTCCCAATGCATATTCAATTGTCAAACAAAAAAGTGACTTTTCCCATTTTACTTGTCACCATATTTGATGTTAGATCATCTCTCTCATTTCAAGCATCTTCCTCCACACATGCGAGCCATTTCTCCAAGGCACTACTACCTCATTGATCTTTTTGCAGTATTTATTCTTCATAAATATAGTATATAACGTGTCTTTTATTTAATAGTTCCACCAAAGTTTAGCAAGTAAAGCCTTTGAGATATCATGAAAGGATCTTATAACGACCCGACCGGTCATTTTATGTATTTACATCCCGTTTCCCCTTTTGATAATTCAGACATGTACATGTGTGAGTTTATGAATTGTGGGATTGGTTAGTTTTATACCAGAAAGATTTTGGGTATTTGGATCCTTTGGTTCATGGCTTAAAAGCCTAAGTTAGAAATATTGACCAATATTTGACTTTTATGAAAATGACCACAGTACAATATTTTAATGACTCCGATAGGTTCGTATCATGATTTTGGACTTGGACGAATCTACAGAATCAAATTCGAAGATCTGTAGGTTGATTTGTATTGTTTTGCCAAAAATTGGCAATTTGAGGTTTTTGGCTATTAGGTTCGAAATTTAGTTTTGGGACTCGGAATAGGTCTGTTATGCTATTTAGAACTTGTCTGCAAAATTTGGTGTCATTTGGAGTTGATTTGATAGGATTCGGATGCTTGATTGCAATTCTAGGAGTTCTTGAAGTTTTCCTTAAAAGTCTTGCGCTTTGATGTCCGATTCATAGTTCTAGCTATTATTCTTGTGTCTTGATCACGCGACCGAGTTCGTATAATTTTTTAGACTTGTGTGAATTTTGGCTTGGAGCCCCGAAGGCTCGTATGAGCTTCGGATGTGTCGCGGAATGGTTCTGAACTGAATCTGAACTGCTGGTATGCTGATGCATCAGGTGTCAGAATTGCAAACACCAGCATCACAATTGTGACCTTAGCTCACATTTGCGACATTTTGGTTGCTTTTGCGAGGGAAGCAGGCTTCGCAATTGTGAAGCTCATGTCGCATTTGCGACTTCCCACATAGACTGTCAGTGCCGCATTTGCGAGGAATTCTTCGCAATTGCAAGGGTTCGCAATTGCGAACCCAATGTCGCAATTGCGACACTTGACACTGAACATAAGGGCTGGAAAGTTGGGATTTAGTCTCATTTCTCATATTTTAGAACCCTAGACTCGGTAGGAGGTGATTTGGAGAGGGGATTTTCATCTACAGACTTTGGGTATGTGATTCTAATCAATTTTCAACTATATTTCATGATTATATCTTAGATTTAACATCAAATTTATGAGAATCAAAGAGGAAAATAGGAAATTTTTGTCAAAGTTTTGAAAAGTGAAGATTTGAGTTTGAGAATCTATTGGGACTCGAATTTGAGAACTAATCACATATATGGGCTTATGCATATTCAGACCCTGATTTTGGCCGGACAGGCCAGGGGTTGACCTTTTGGGAAAAGTATAAAGACCATAGCTTATCTATTATAATTGGTTTCCCTTGAATTATTTGATGAAATTAAGTTATTTTGATTAGATTTGAGCCGCGTGGAGGCAAATTTTAGGGAAAAAGCTATTTTCGTGGGCGGATTTGGCTTAGTTGAGGTAAGTATCTTACCTTACCTTGTGTGGGGGAACTACCCCTAAGGATTTGGGTTGATTTTGTTATTTGTGTTATGTGAAAGACGTGTACGCGAGGTGACGAGTGTGTACACGGGCTATATGTGGTATTTGATCAGTTTAGGTTATTTTGACTCTTTTCATGCCTTTAATTAAATTGTCACAACATTTTATATCTTCCATTGTTAATCTACTCTTACATATATTAGTCTACTCTTACTTGCTTCATTTGACGTTGTTAGCACTTGGCCTATCTCTTACTTGTTATATTTGCTTTCATATGCTTTAGTTGATGTTGTTACCTCCCTTATTGTCTTGTTACCTCTTTATTGTTGCATTGCTTTTACTTGTAGTTGTTATTTCATGGAATTGTCTTCTTGTTGGATTATTGATGTTGAAGTTTTGAAAGCTGTTATCACATTGAGGTTGAAGCTGTTGATTTTTGAGATATCTTTCCTTGTTGAGTATTTCTCATTCATTATGTCATTATTGAGATTCTTGTACATATTTTGGTTGAGCCATGGGCTATTTATTATGAAAATATTGGTATTGTTAATTTTGGCAAGTTGTGGCATATGTGCACTTGTGGTGCGAGTAGTGATTGTGTTATGATATTGATACACATGCGGTGGTATAAAGATAAAGGTTGATACGCATGCGATGAGATAAGGTGGGGTTGATACGCGTGTTGCTAGTAAGGGAATTACTTGAAGCCACGCAGTGAGATAAGGTGGGTTAAAACGCGTGTAGCTATTTCAGATGAAATGATTTTTAATACTAAATGCAAGACTCACGCGGTAATGCAAGGAAAGATTGTGATTGAAATTGTGAAATGTGAATACGAGGCAGTAACTCAATTGTGATTCTTGTTGTATATTCCATGTGAAAAGGGTTTATTGGTTGAATAACTCTTGTTGTTTTCTTCCTTGTCTTACCTGTTCTTGTCCGTATTTGATTACTTGTGGTTCTCATTATGTGTTCCCTTCTTGTTTCCTTTTTGCTTTAAATTCTGTCATTAGCTTACGTTATTAAACTGCTATGTTATTATTCATTTCTCCGCTTTACTTGTCTTTATTATATCTTGTTCCGTTTATCTTGTCCTAGTAGGTGTCTTGACCTGGCCTCATCACTATTCTACCGAGGTTAGGTTTGGTACTAATTGGGTATCGTTGTGGTGTACTCATACTATGCTTCTGCATAGTTTCATGTAGATCCAGGTACATCTGCCTGTACTGGACACCATTGATTGACTAGCTACATTGGAGACTTCAAGGTACACTTACTCGACGATCGTAGGCCTAGAAACCACCTTCTGCCTTTAGATGTTCCACTGTTTATTTTCTATTCCAAAATAGTATTGTATTTCAGGACTATTAGTACATTCTTGTAGAGCTTATGACTCGGTTCCGCCAGGTTTTGGGGAGTTGTTGATAGCCGTACTGTTGAGTTTATGTATGAAAGTTTAATGGTTTAATTTGAGGCTTTATTATTATTTCTGCTATTTCTTAATGTATGTTAGGATTACCTAGTCTAAAGACTAGGTGCCATCACGACATCCGAAGGTGAAAAGTTGGTATCGGAGCTCTAGGTTCATAGGTGTCACGAGTCATAAGCAAGTTTAGTAGAGTCTTGCAGATTAGTACGGAGACGTCTGTACTTATTTTTGAGAAGCTACGAAACTGTTAGGAAATTCCACTTCTTTGATTCCTTATCGTGCAAATTTGTTAATTTCGAAATCTAAGTCTTTGTCTTTCTATTCTCTCACAGATGGTGAGGACACGCGCTGTTGGATCCGATGATCAGACACCCGCATCCCTCTGCTAGAGCTGTGCGAGGTCGAGGCCGGGGCCGATGCCGATGCCGGAGAAGAGGCTGAGGAGGGGCACGTGGTGTAGCCAGAGCACCTACTTGAGCAGCGACTGAGGAGCCACCAGTAGCTCCGGTTGGGGTCAGGCACCTGAGATGCCTGTTGTTGCCTCTGGACTTCAGGAGACCCTAGCACAATTCTTGAGCATGTTTAGCACTCTAGCTTAGGCAAGATTGATTCCACTTGCACCAGCTACATCTCAGGCTGGGGGAGGAGCTCAGACTCCCGCGACCCACACTCTCGAGCAGCGGGTCAACATTGATCAGCTTCTGGGCATCATGCCAGCACAACCAGTTATACCAGTTCAGCTTGAGGTAGGCCAGAGGCATCTGAGGAGGAGCATAAGTGGCTTGAGAGGTTCAAGAAGTATGATCCTCCTACTTTCAGTGGCACGGCTGGTGAGGATGCACATGGTTTTCTAGAGAAGTGCCGTTGTATTCTCCGCACCATGGGTATTGTGGAGGTGAGCGGAGTTGCTTTTACTATATTTCAGCTGTTAGGAGCAGCGTACCAGTGGTGGCAGGCTTACGAGGAGGGCAGGTCAGCTGATGCAGCCCCACTCACCTAGGATCAATTTTAAGAGATGTTCTTGAGAGAGTTTGTTCCTCAACCCTTCGTGATGCATGGTACATAGTTAGGGGACCATGTCAGTGTTAGAGTATGCTATCAGATTCAGTGAGTTGTCCAAACATGCACCTGTTTCTGCAGTTAGAGAGCGAGTTCGCAGGTTCATTAAGGGGTTCAAATATGGTATTAGATTTAGCATGGCTCGAGAGTTTGAGGAAGACACTCTGTATCGCAAGTGGTAGAGAATGCGCGGAGGTTGGAGGGTATGTGGGGCCGTGAGAGCGAGGACAGGGAGGCCAAGAGGCCTCAAGATTCTAGAGGATATAGTGGTGCCCGCGCCCCAGTTGTAGCCCGTCATGGTAAAGTCTATGTGAGCCGCCAGTTCATTCATGATTCCAGCTTCTAGTGGTGCTCCAGCTATTTCGAGGCCTCAAGTTGCCCATTTTGCTCAGCCACTATCCAGTGCACCTCCTGTAGGGGGTGCCTTCAGCAGTCAGTCTACCCGACCACGCCAGGGTGAGTTTCAGCAACTACGCTCACCGAGAACTTGCTTTGAGTGTGGTGATACAAGACATATTGTGAGGGACTTCCCTATACTCAGGCGGGGTGCACCTCCACATGCTACTCAGGCTCTACAGATTCCGCAGGATCCACAAGGTTCTCAGGCCATGGTTGCTACTCCAATCGCTGCTTCACTGCCCCACCAGCTAGGGGTGGAGGTCAGGTAGGTAGAGGTCGCCCTAGAGGGGGAGGCCAAGCTAGATTCTATGATTTTCCAGGTAGGACAGAGGTGGACGCATCAGACGCAATCATCATAGGTATTGTTCCAGTTTGTCATAGAGAGGCATCAATCTTATTTGATCCAGGCTCCACTTACTTATATGTGTCATCTTACTTTTCTCCATAATTGGATATATCTCGTGATTCTTTGAGTTCTCCTGTATATGTGTCCACGCATGTGGGAGATCCTATTATTATGGACCATGTTTATCGGTCATGTTTAGTTATTGGTTATTTTGAGATCAGAGTTGATCTATTTTTACTCAATATGGTAGACTTTGATGTGTTCTTGGGCATGGATTGGTTGTCGCTGTATCACTCCATTCTAGATTGTCATGCCAAGACTGTGACACTAGCTATGCCAAGTTTTCCGCGGTTAGAGTGGACTACATTGGATTATATTCCTAGTAGAGTTGTGTCCTTTTTGAAGGCGCAACAGATAGTTAAGAGTGGGTGTGAAGCATATCTAACCTTTGTGAGAGATGTCAGTGATGATACTCCTACCATTGAGCCAGTTCCGGTAGTGAGAGATTTCCCAGATGTATTTCCAGCAGATCTTCCGGGCATGCCGCCCGATGAGATATCGATTTTGGTATTGACTTGTTGCCGGGAACTCAGCCCGCTTCTATTCTACCATATCGTATGGCGCCAGCGGAGTTAAAGGAGTTAAAGGAATAGCTCCAGGAGTTGCTTGATAAGGGTTTCATCCGATTGAGTGTGTCACCTTGGGGTGCCCGGTTCTGTTTGTAAATAATAAGGATAGTTCTATGCGCATGTGGATTGATTATCGGCAGTTAAACAAGGTTACAGTGAAGAACAGGTACCCATTACCACGCATTGATGACTTATTTGGCCAGGTTCAGGGTGCTAGAGTGTTTTTGAAGATTGATTTAAGGTCAGGGTATCATCACCTGAAGATTCAGGATTCGAACATTCCGAAGACTACATTTAGGACTAGGTATGGTCACTACGAGTTCCTTGTGGTGTAATTTGGGCTGAACAACACCCCAATAGAATTTATGCACCTAATGAACAGTGTATTCCAGCCATATCTAAACTCATTCGTCATTGAGTTTATTGATGACATCTTGGTGTACTCCCGCAGTCGGGAGGATCATGAGTAGCATCTGAGGATCGTGTTCCGGACCTTGAGAGAGAAGAAGTTGTATGCCAAAATTCTTAAAGTGTGAATTTTGGCTTGATTTGGTGGCATTATTGGGTCATGTGGTATCGAGTGAGGGGATTAAGGTAGATCCGAATAAGATTGAAGTAGTTCAGAGTTGGCAGAGACCGTCTTCAGCTACTGAGATCTGGAGTTTTCTTGGTTTGGCCGGATATTATCGCCATTTGATAAAGGGTTTCTCATCCATTGTTGCACATTTGACTAGATTGACCTAGAAGGGTACTCTTTTTCAGATGGTTTGAGGAGTGGGAGGCGAGCTTTCAAAAGCTCAAGATTGTATTGACTACATCCTCAGTGTTGGTGTTGCCTACGGGTTCGGGGTCTTACATAGTATATTGTGATGCATCGTGTATTGGGCTTGGCGCGATGTTAATGCAAGGCGGTAGGGTTATTTCCTACACGTCTCGGTAGCTGAAGGTTCACGAGAAGAATTATCCGGTGCAGGACTTCGAATTGGCAGCTATTTTTCATGCATTGAATATTTAGAGGCATTATCTGTACGGTGTCCTATGTGCGGTCTATACCGACCACCGGACTATACCAACCACTAGAGTCTCTAGCATCTGTTCAAGCAGAAAGATCTTAACTTGCGGCAGCAGAGATGGTTAGAGTTGCTGAAAGACTATGATGTCACTATTCTATATCATCCTGGGAAAGCCAATGTGGTGGCTGATGCCTTGAGTAGAAAAGCGGAGAGTATGGGCAGTTTGGCATATCTACCGGTAGCAAAGAGACCACTAGCCATGGATGTTCAGGACTTGGCCAATCAGTTTGTTAGATTGGATGTTTCGGATCCTAGTATGGTTTTGCTTGCGTGGTTTCTTAGTCTTCTTTATATGAGCGCATCAGAGAGCGTTAATATGACTACCCAATTTGCTTGTCCTTAAGGACACGGTACAGCATGTTCTATTGGAGAAGATGGGGTGTTGCGGATGTAGGGCCGGTTATGTGTGCTCAATATGGGTGGGTTACGTGAGTTGATCCTTTAGGAGACCCACAATTCGCGGTATTCTATTCATCCGAACGCCATTAAGATGTATTAGGACTTGAGGCAGCACTATTGGTGGAAGAGAATGAAGAAAGATAGGGTGGAGTATGTGGCTCGGTGCCAAAACTATTAGCAGGTGAAGTACGAGCATCAGAGGCCGGACAGTTTGCTTTAGAGACTTGAGTTTCTTGAGTGGAAGTGGGAGCGTGTTGCCATGGATTTCGTTGTTGGGCTTCCATGGACTTTGAAGAAATTTGATGCAGTATGGGTGATTGTAGGCAGGTTGACCAAGTCAGCTCACTTTATTTTGATGGTGACTACCTATTCTTCAGAGAAGCTGGCTCAAATCTATATCCGTGAGATTGTTTGTCTCCATGGTGTGCTAGTGTCCATTATCTCCGATCGAGGCATGCAGTTCATAATGCATTTCTAGAGAGTTGTGCAGCATGAGTTAAGAATACGGGTTGAGTTAAGTACAACATTTAACCCCCAGATGGATGGGCAATCCGAGCGCACCATTCAGATCTTAGAGGATATACACATGCTTGTGTCATGGATTTCGGGGGCTCTTGGGATCAGCTCTTGCTGCTTGCAGAGTTCGCCTACAACAACAGTTACCAATCGAGCATATATATGGATGAGTCCCTATAAGGGAGACGATGTCGTTCTCCAGTTGGTTGGTTTGTGACGGGTGAGGCTAGGTTGTTGGGCATGGATTTGGTTTGAGATGAAGTTGATTCAGGATCGGCTTCGTACAACACAGTCTAGGCAGAAGAGTTATGTTGATCGGAGGGCTCGTGATGTAACATTTATGGTTGGAGAGAGGATTTTGCTCCGGGTTTCACCCATAAAGGGAAAGTTGAGCCCTAGGTCCATCGGTCCTTTTGAGATCCTCGAGAGAATTGGGTGAGGTGGCCTACAAGCTTGGATTGCCACCCAGCCTATCGATGATCCATCCGGTGTTCCATGTTTCCATGCTCTGAAAGTATTATGGTGATCTGTCCCATGTGTTAGATTTTAGTTTAGTCTAATTGGACTTATATTGAGGAGTCGATGGCTATCTTGGACATGCAGTTCCGGAAGTTGATATCAAAGAACATCGCTTCAGTGAAGGTTCAACAGAGGGGTCATCCGGTCGAGGATGCAACCTGGGAGACCGAGCACGACATGCGGAGTCATTATCCTCATCTTTTTCATCACTTCAAGTATGTCTTGATTCACGTTCGAGGACGAACATTTATTTTAAAAGGGGGAGAATGTAACGACCCGATCGGTCATTTTGTGTATTTGCATCCTGTTTCCCCTTTTAATGCTTCACACATGTGCATTTGTGGTTTTATGACTTGCGGGGTTGGTTAGTTTCATTCCAGGAAGATTCTGGGTTGATTTGGACCCTTTGGTTCTTGGCTTGGAAGCCTAAGTTAGAAATGTTAACTAATAATTGACTTTTGTGAAAATGACCCCGGAATGGTGTTTTGATGACTCCGATAGAAAGTTGCATTTGCGACTTCCTCTTAGGCTGTCAGTGGTTGCATTTTCAATAATTTCTTCGCAATTGCGAGGATCCGCATATGCAAGGCTTGCGTCGGAATTGCGACAACTGCAACTAAACAAAAGGGCTTGAGTTGAGATTTTTTTATCATATTCTCTCATTTTAGAACCCTAGACTCGGTAGGAGGTAATTTGGAGAGGGGATTTTTATCTACAAACTTTTGGTAAGTGATTCTAATCAATTTCCAACTATATTTAATGATTATATCTTGGATTTAACATCAAATTTATGAGAATCAAAGAGGAAAATTGAAATTTTTTGTCAAAGTTTTGAAAAATGATGATTTGAGTTTTGAGAGCCGATTGGGACTCAGATTTTAGAACTAATCATATATATGGATACGTGGGATTTGGATAGTCGGAATCTGCCCTTGGACCCGAGTTATGACCGGGCAGGCCCAGAATTGACATTTGTTGATGTTTTGGGAAAAGTGTAAAGATCATAGCTTTATCTATTGTAATTGATTTCCCTTGCATTATTTGATGATATTAAGTCATTTTTTATTATATTTGAGAGACGTGGAGGCAAATTTTAGGGGAAAATCTATTTTCGAGGATTGATTTGTCTTAGCTGAGTGGGGAAACTACCCCTTAGGATTTGGGTGGATAGTGCTATTTGTGTTATATCGAAGATGTGTACGCAAGGTGACAAGTGTGTATATGTGGTATTTGACCGCTTTAGGTTATTTAGACTCTTTCTATGCCTTTAATTGAATTGTCATAACATGTTATATCTTCCATTGTTAATCTACTCTTACATGCTTCATTTGACGTTGCTAGCACTTGTCCTATCTCTTACTTGTTATATTTGCTCTCATATGCTTTAGTTGAAGTTGTTACCTCCTTATTGTCTTGTTACTTCTTTATTGTTGCATTACTCTTTCTAGAAGTTGTTATTTCGTGGGAATTGTCTTGTTTTTGGATTATTGACGTTGAAGTTGTGAAAGCTATTATCACATTGAGGTTGAAGTTGTTGATTTTTGAGATATCTTTCCTTGTTGAGTATATCTCAGTCATTATGTCATTATTGAGATTCTTGTACACATTGTGTTTCAGTCATGGGCAATTTTTTGGGAAAACATTGGTATCTTTTTATTTTGGCAAGTTGTGGCATATGGGCACTTGTTCTGCAAGTTGTGATTGTGATGTGATATTGATACACATGCTGTGGTATAAGGATAGGGGTTGATACGCATGCGGTGAGATAAGGTGGCTTTGATACACGTGTTGCTAGTACGAGAATTACTTGAAGCCATGCGATGATATAAAGTGGGCTAAAGCGTGTGTAGCTATTTCGGAAAAAATAATTTTCAAAACTAAATGCAAGGTTCACGCGGTGATTTATGGAAAGATTGTGATTTAAAAAATTGTGAAATGTGAATATGAGGCGGTACCTCGGTTGTGATTCTGGTTGTACATTCCATGTGGAAAAGGTTTATTGGTTGAACAACTCTTGTTGTTTTCTTCCTTGTCTCCTGTTCTTGTTCGTATTTGATTACTTGTGGTTCTCATTATGTGTTCCCTTCTTATTTCCTTTTTGTTTTAAATGTTGTCATTGGCTTATGTTATTAAAATGCTTTGTTATTATTCATTTCTTTGCTTTCCGCTACTTGTCTTTATTATATCTTTTTATGTTTATCTTGTCCTAGTAGGTGACTTGACCTGGCCTCGTCACTACTCTACTGAAGTTAGGTTTGGAACTTACTGGGTACCGTTGTGGCGTACTCATACTATGCTTCTACATAATTTTTGTGCAGATCCAGGTACATCTGCCTATGCTAGACGCCAGTGATAGATTAGCTACTTTGGAGACTTCAAGGTACACCTGCTCGACGATCGCATGCCTTAAAGTCACCTTCTGCCTACAGATGTTCTACTATTTATTTCCTATTCCAAAATAGTATTTATTTTGAGACTATTGGTATATTCTTGTTGAGCTTATGACTCGGTTCCACCAGGTTTTGGGGAGTTGTTTGCAGCTGTACTGTTGAGTTTATTTATGACAGTTTAATGGTTTAATTTGAGGCTTTATTATTATTTTCGCTATTTCTTAATGTATGTTAGGCTTAATTAGTCCTAGAGACTAGGTTCCATCACGGCATCCTAAGGTGGGAAATTGGGGTCGTGACAGATCTAAACCATAGACCACCCTCATTCTTGGGCAAACACAGTGTATCCTAAGAAGCCCAATACATAGCCTTCCTGTTACCTAAATTACTTGAATAAAACCTAGCATATATCATGTGTAATTGAGAAATCACATGTATAGGTTGGTTAACAACTTACAAGATATGGATTATATTCCTTCAAGAACATGTGCAACTAAGACTGCCCTTCCACCAATAGATAAAAGCTTTCCATTTCAAGAGTGTAGTCTTTCTTGCACTTTAAAGATAGTATCCTTGTAAAATTCCTTCCTCTTTATACTATAAAGTATAGGACACAAAAATATAAGCAAAAGGGAACAATTTCCTCTAAAAAGTGGTAATAAGATGCATTGTACTGGCCTTATCTGCATGTGCAGTTTCATGCATATAAAAGAAAAACTTCTCCTTATTTACCTTCTGCCCAGAAGAAACTTCATAGTCTTCCAATACATTCATAACCAACTATATGACTCTATAGTGAGAGGAGCTAAAGATAATAGTATCATTAGCATAAAAGTGGTAATTTAAATTTTGACTCCACTTTGGCATTCCAAATCTAATAAAGTCTTATTATCAAATAGTGTATCCAAAGCTCTACCCAAAACCTCAATTGTAAGTACGAACAATAGAGGAGATAATGGATCACCCTGCTTAATACTTCTTGTAGACTTGAAGAAACTATTAGCTTGGTCATTCAATAAAACTGAGTACCAATTGTTGGAGACCAGCCTATAAACCATGTTTATGATTACCTCTTCAAAACACATCTTCATCAATACCTTTGTCAAAAATAGCCAGAACACTCTATCATATGCTTTAGCTATGTCCAATTTAATCACAACATTGGATGACCTGCCCATCATTCTAATATTAGTGATAATATCTTGAGTTAGCAAAATGTTTCTACTATGATCCTCCCTTTCACAAATCTAGCCTGATTAGGAGATATCAAAGTAGGCAACAGATCCACCACCTCTCATGTAACATAATGGAGAAGATCTTGTTAGAGAAACTTGTCACGACCCAAAATCCCACCAAGTCGTGATGGCACCTAACGCAACCCGCTAGGTAAGTCAAACAATATAAGTCACTACTATAATGAGAAATCATCAATATTGTTGATAAAACTGCAAAATAGTTCAATACAGCTACCCTAAGGACTGGTAGAACAAGTCATGAGACACTATGATTTGGATTTACAAAGCTGGTAAAAAAATAAGTACAATATCTATTTAAAAGTTACATAAACAGAAATGAGGTCCTAATCTACTATGAACAAATGGCAGCTTGAATCTGGTACGCAGCTAAGACTTCAATGTCTGCCTTCATCATCCACAGTAGCTCAGCTCCAAGAATCTACATGCAAGGTGCAGAAGTGTAATATGAGTACACCACGGTCGATACCCAGTAAGTATCAGGACTAACCTCGGTGAAGTAGTAACGAGGTTCAAGTCATGTGATACTCACTAGTCAAATAACCTATGTAATATATCAAAGACTGGCAACAGAAAGTATAACAGAAACAATAATAATAATCTCAATAGAACAAATGATAACAATGAAATACAAGTAACGACTCAACTTCAACAAGAAGTCATTAAATAGAAACACACACATATGGCACCTCGTACCCAAATTATCAGTCACACTTGCACAGCAAAAACCTCATGCCACAATACCAATCACACTTGCACGACAAGGACCTTGTGCAAATATCAATCACACTCACACGACAAAGACCTCGTGACCGCACGGGAAAGACCTCGTGCCAATATTAATCACACTCGCACGGAAAAGACCTCGTGCCCGCACGATAAAGACCTTGTGCCACAATATAATCATACTCGCACAGTAAAATCCTTGTGCTCGCATGACAAAGACCTCGTGCAAATATCAATAATGCTTGCACAGAAAAGACCTCGTGCTTGCACAACTACTTGGAAGAAAGATGTGCTCGGGGGTCCAAAACAAGCTCAAAGGTTGTAAAACGAACGAGAAAACACCGAGCCATTGCAGGGGGAAGTCTAATGTGCAATCATAGCACACCTCGTGTTGCTAGAACTAAGGAAAAAGTGCCTCTAACCCTGCCCCACACTAAAATTTTGGTGCCCAGCTACTGTCTTGCACCGTCTGTCGTGCCAAGCTTGGCGCCTCGGCCTCCACGATGCAGCCTCTACAACACCAGAGTTGGCACACCTGCCAGTGACTCGACGCGTCCAGCTACCTCGTCCCACACGGCCTCGCGCAACCCATCGCGTTGAGGCCCCAGATAAGTCTAATTTTTCTCTTTTCCCATTCACCCAAACCCCTACTTAAACCAGCCCTACCCCAACTTAAAACATTCTGCCCCATATAAAACACAAATTCCTCGTGCCAATATCAATCACGCTGGCATGCAAAAGATCTCATACTTGTACGGCAAGGACCTCATGCCAATATAAATCACACTCGCATGACAAAGACCTCGTGCTCACACGTTAAAGACCTTGTGCCACAGTATAATCACACTTGCATGGAAAAGACCTCGTGCTCACATGACAAAGAACTCGTGCCATAATATATTCACACTCGCTTGGAAAAGACCTCGTGCTCGCACGTCAAAGACCTCATGCCACAATATAATCACACTCGCACGACAAAGACCTCGTGCCCGCACAGTAAAGACCTCATGCCACTACCCAAACAATTCGCTCAACATATCCACATGTGCCATAATAATCACAAAATAATAATGCCAATGTTTTCATCACGGATATGAGTTCATAATTTATCAATAAAGTTCACAAGAACATAAAAAATAGTAAAATGTGGATGGGTATTCAATAAATAAAGTACTACTACATCTAAAACAAGTGTAGTGATCATGTTCACATAGCCACAAAGTGATCAAGCATGTTTCATAGATAATACATCGTCAAATTAAGGCATATTAATAGCCTAAGGTCTAATCCAGTCACAAGCCACATGTAGCACCCATGTACACGCTCGCCACCTTGTGTACATGTTGCCTTTCACATAACACAAATAGATAATAAAGGCCAAATCCTAATAGGTATTTCCCATATAAGATTAGGCAAGTTTCCTAACTCAAACAAGCCAAATCAATACTCTAAAAATGCCTTCCCGTGCGAGTCGACCTCCGAACGGCTCAAATTTAGCCAAACAACTCAATAACATCAAATAATGTCATAGGAATCAAACTCAAACGATAGAAGTCAAATCTTTAATCAAATACTCAAAGTCAACCAAAAGGTTAACTCCGGCCCCGCACCCGAAAATCGGAAAAAACTCACAATTTAGATAACTCATTCGGATATGAGTCCAACCATATAAGTTTCATCCAAATCCGACTCCCAATCGATGTCCAAATCTCAATTTATCACTTTAAAATTTTTTTGCCAAAACCTCAAATTTCACTTTGAAATTCCATGTTTGAGGTGTATAAATCCATGGGAATTTATAATATATAATTAAAATCAAGTTAGGAACACTTACCCTAATGATATGGGTGAAATCCATCTCCAAATTACCTTGGTCCGCTCCCCAAGCCTAAAATTTGTGAAAATGAGCTCAAAATCTCAAACTTAGGAATTAAATACCCTTGCCAGGGCTCCTTCTTCGTGATCGCAGTCACCAACCTTGTGATCGCGGTTCACAAAATACCGAATACGATTTTACCCTTCGCGATCGCAGCCAAGAACCTCTGCGATCGCGTTGAATAAATTCGAACAAACTTGCTTAATTCTTTCCAAACAGCCTCTAGTATAATAGCTTTAACTTTTTGTCCAAAACTCCAAATGGCAACCAGTTTGATTTTCTTAAACTATACACGAAGGGATACAACTTTCAGTTTTGGATCATCTCTAAATTTCTTATGGATTGCAAGATATAAGCTGCAGAAATCAGCCCACTGACAGCAGAAACTTGTTCTACACGATCGCGAACAAGACCACCGTGATTGCGATTCACAAGACCCAAACAAAAATTTACTCTTCACGAACACAGCCCAAGGGTCAACAATTGCGATTCATACACCTGTAACAAAAAATCAATAACTAAATAGGGCCTAGAAATTATCTGAAACCGCCCCGAAACTCACCCGAGCCCCTCGGAACCCCGTCCAATCGTACCGACAAGTCAAAGTATATCGTCCAAAATTATCCAAATCGAAAAGCCACAAATAACATCAACACTAACAATTGAAAATCAATTTCTTTCTCTTAACTTTCAAACCTTCAACCTTCACGGAACGCGTTCGAATCATACGTAAACATTTCGGGTCACAACTAAACTTTGCACACAAGTCCCAAATAACAAGACTAATCTATTCCAACTTCCGAAATAACAATCCGATCCTGATAACATTGAAGTCAACCCCCAGTCAAACTTATAAACTTTTCAAACCTTCAAATTGCCAACTTTAGACAAATAGAGCCAAAACATTCTGGGAACATCCAATTCAATTCAAATATGCGCCCAAGTCCAAAATCATCATACGAACCTATTGGAACCATCAAATTACGAATCTGAGACCTTTTACACAAAAGTCAAATCTTGGTCAACTCTTCAAGTTTAAGCCTCCAAAAATAAAAATTTCTCTTCCAAATCAATCCCGAGCCTCTTGAACATCGAAATTGATCATACATGCAAGTCATAATATATCATATGAAGCTAATCAAGATCTCAAACCATCAAATGGAAGGCCAATGCTCAAAACGACTAGTCGGTTCATTACAAAATTGCTCAAACTTACTACCTTATGTAAGATAAAGTGGCCATATTCTTCTTCTTTGGAAGTAAAATAAGATTAGGGGGTATTATGGATTTAGGTAATTTAAAACTAAAAAAGAAGGCCTTGAACACAGTCAGCACATTCTCACCAATGATATCCCAACAAGATTGGTTGAAGTAACCATTGGAACTATCAGGTCCACTAGCACTGTCTCCATTCAAACCAAACACAGCCACCTTGACCTCCTCCGCAGTAGGTTTTGCCTATAACATTTCATTTTGTTCCTCAGTGACCATCCTAGGGATATGATCCATAGTGTTAAAGTTTGTTGGTACCCTTAATACACTAAACTGAGCTTGAAAAAGTCTACTGTTTCCTTTGCTATATCCCCCTGATTATCTATCCAATTTCTATTGTTGTCGGGGATTCTTGAACTTCTAGCATCTTTATTTTTCCTCTCACATGAGCATTGAAAATTTTGGTGTTCCTATCTCCATCTTGGAACTACTGCATCCCAACTTTTTGTCTCTTATAATTCCTCCTTTAAATGCGAGTAGTTTGTGAGATACGCTTGCACCTTATAAAGCTTAGCCTTATTGTGCAAAGTAGGCTATGTTCAAACTCCACCTCATGTACTTTAATAATATTTTCAAGTGTAGCAATCTGCTTGAAAATGTCACCAAAGATTTCCTTATTCCAAGTTGCAAACGCCTTATTTACAATTTTCAGCTTATGTTAGAAATAGAACGAAAAGGATTCCCCATGACTTCTATCTTCCAATGTTCCTTCACCACATCTAAAAAGTGTCATTATTCACCGAAAAATTAATAATTTAAATTATTTTTGCACATGAACAGTACTTACACTGCAAGACAATAAGCAAGGTGCATGATCTGACCCATAGTGTATGAGAGGTTCAGCTTCTAATGCAGGAAACGAATTTTGGAACTGTTAATTAGCCAAACCTCTAACCTATTGAATATAAAAGTATCATCAGACCTCGCATTCCGCCATGTATACAAACTCCTTTCGAAGCCAAGATTTTAAAGAGCATAAATGTCAACACAATGTGCAAAGTCCTCTACCTCATTGACATAAATAGGTAATCCACCATACTTCTCCTTCTCTAAAAAGATAACATGAAAGTCTCCTCCAACTAGCAAAAGAACCTCCATGCCTGAAGCTAGATGATACAATGAATCCCACAATTCAATTCTCTCAATTGCATCACACTTTGCATATATCAATGTAATTACTACATCTTTTCCCAATAGGCTATGAAACAATTTTAGAGTAAGTTATTGTTCCATATCCATAAGTATCTTCACATCAATGTCTTCATCTACAAAAGCCCATATCTTTCCAGATACATTGACAAATATAGAATGAATACCTAATCTCTTTCTATACTCCTCTAACTTGTTAATATTTTACGAAGGTTCCATCAATTCTATTAAGTAAAAGTTGTACTTTTTATGAATGTTAATTACCCTCTGAAAAGCTTTTTGTGCATTAACTGACCACACATTCTAAAATAAAGCATTATCCATATGAATTATTTGGAAATAGAGACCCCACTCCTCTTTTGGTTGTACTCTAACATGTACACTTTTTTCTTTTGGTTTCTTGGACTGTTTGGTGTTTGATTTCCTCTTCTTCATACTTCTTGGTGATAAATCTCTCTTCTCAGCCACTTGTTAATAGTATGCAGCTGTAGATCCTTCATCAATATCCTCTCCTAGGTTTTTCTCTTGATTCTGCCCGGTACCAACAACATGAAGAGCTAAAGGCCTTGGTTCACGGTTCTTGGCTATCATATCCAATTTCTTTTGGACCTCTAATTTATAAAGACGCCCTTTGCGTATATACCACTTGTGACACTAAAAGTTTTCCCTACTAGTATACTAGGATCATCAATTTTAGGATTAACTATTTGAACTTCCAAGCTCTTTAGGTGTTGCTGATCTGCCTCAATAGCTATCACGGTTTCATGCGCAAAAGTTTCAACAACCAGCATTGCCTCCACCAAGAGTTGTCAAATGAATTAGTAGCCTTATCCTCTTCAACATCTTTCTCACATGAACTTATCATATTTCCATTCAGTTCCCCATCGCGTGAATCATTAACTTTGCCTTCACCATGTGTCGTCATATTCAGAGAAGCATTTCCATCCTTAGAACATTTAATAACTTTTGAAATTGGAGCTTGTGAAACCACAACCTTGTCATCAACATTATTGTCAAGAAAGATGACATGACCATTGTATGCTTGAGCAGGAATCTAATGGCATGACATGTTCTCCTATACGATCACTTGTTCCACTTCTTTTGATACAGTATTCGCCGGAGTATTAGTCTTCTCCTTGTCGCTATTATCATTCAAGACTTTGCCAAAATACTGGACAACCAAGCTCTTAGCATATTCCACATGATGCTTCGGGCTAGGGTTAGGGTTTGAATTTTCTCTCCCACCAAAATTTCGACTTCTTGATTTTCTTGGTTTTCTTGATCAATTTCTTAATCTATTTCTCCTTGTTCTAATACCGCAAAAGCATTGGATGTATTAAGCTCACCTTGTTTATTCTTTTCCTTAAGGACAGTCACTTCTTTGCTTGCAACCACACTATTTTCTCCTATTTTTGTAATATTATTCTTGAACTTGTGATTATACTTCACTACTTTCCAATCTCCAACTTTCTTTTGATTTCTTACTACCTTGCCACTAGAAAGCACATGCAGGGGTGCTTCTACATTATCGATAAAATCCTTCTCCTTAATCTTGCCAGTTAGTAACATTATCACCATCTTGATGTTCGATTGGAATTAGCTGCATCAGAAACTGAAAAATCATCGGTTGGACAATCGTTTTACAGTGTAGGGTTGGTGAAGGCAGAATGAAAATAGAAAAGCACTAAATGACTTAGTCTTGCCTTCTTTTTCCTTTATAGAAGAAGGCCTAGCCTAGCTTTCTTTTCGAGCCATCAATAACTGTCGGCTTTTATTGGATCCGACTATCATTTCACCGGTCGGTCAATTATGAAAGACTGCTGCGTAAAAAGTCAGAACAGCATTAAGAATATCTTAAGGACATAGAACGCATCACTCCACCTCCTTGTGTCCTTAAAGCTTACAGTGATGCAATATTTAGGTACATAGTCGTACTTAATCTTGATTCATTTTGAAACAACTTCCCCAGTCAATTTTGTACGATAACCAATTTGAGTTCTTCGAGGAAAATCACCAGTTGATCCACCTCCACTTTGACCTTCACACAACTAGGTCTTGTTGTTTGATTGTTGGTGACCAAATCAACTTGCAATGGTTTCCCCACTGCACTAGTCAACAGTAAAATTGTCTCTTTGACAAAATAATTTGGTGGTAGGGCTGGGAACAAAATCTAGGCTATTGCTAATGTTATTTTTCCCTTGGATCAAAACTTAGATCCCACTTCATAGTCCTCAAATGATAATACCAATCTCTTTGTTTAATGTAAAATGCAGGCGTGGGTAATATATGAACGTAATCCTCCAATGAAGTCAAACGAATGAGAACAATCGAACAAAAACCAATCCAATCTTGCATTCTCCTTTGATTTCGCTCTGAGTAGGGATGAGTTTATGTAGGTCATTAAGTTCAGGACATCCATAGGAGAACTTCCCTATGATTGTTTACTGTAGGTTCTCTTTAATTATCATGTCTTGGACTTCATCTTCTCCCCAGTAGTTGATGGCTCCCCATGCACGTATACGAGAGGTTTAAGGGTTAATGGTGGTGTTTGTGGTAAAGTGATGTCGGATTTTAGGATGAAAGCATATGGGATAGTGGTAGAAGGAGAAGGAAGAATGAGGGAGGGCTGGACAACCTCAGGAGGAGGCTGCCCAACGACCAAAGTGGCTATGAAAAACAATTGTTGGCAATCGTCTACAAATCGCCTAGAATCGCTTGGAGAAGAAGCTCTTAGAGCTAGGGTTTCTCAAATTATTGTTTTAGGCTTTTCTTCAATTTCATATAAGCGAACTTTTCTTCTTCTTCTTCTTCTTCTTTTTTTTTTTTTTCAAAAGTAATTCCTTTTTTCTTAATCTTTATCCGGCGTACGTATATAAGTACAATCCAATTTTCTTTTTTCTAAAATTTAAAATCATAGATCAAGCATATATGATGAATATTCATAGATTTTGACGGTCTCATTTAAAGTCTTAGAGCTTTTTTTTTAAACCTTTCCTATTTCCAACTTTAATATAGATTATTTTTTAACAGTAATTTGTATAAAATATTACTTAGTATCATCAAACTTCCGTGCCTCCTCTTTTACATTTAACAAAGTACTTTTTATTTTTAGAAGCCAACACTTCAAAACATACTTCAAGTTATTAATTTTTATCGTAGAATTAAAGTTATACTTTTTAATCATCCAATTTGTAACCTAATTTTATTATTTTTCCTTAGAGGCTTTCTGGCAGGTTTAACAAACCAAACACGACTTTAAAACAAATAATACTACAGTTTAGTAATTATTTACTTGTCTTTTTTTATTTAATTCGCACCTAAATTTATATTTCAAGTATATTTCTCTTTGTCTTTAGATAAAGATTTTCAATTACAGGGTCGACATGACAAAAGGGAGAAAAAAGCCTTTTGCTTCTCAAGGAGGACAATCAATTAATAACACTCTTTCAGGTTTGTTTATCCCCAGTTTTATTAGTTAAAGCATGGCATAAGTACTGTGTATAACATATTGTTATAAAATTTAATTTTTAAATTATTCTTATCCATATACATTTACGGTTAATTCTTAATAACTTTGATTAAGACTGAATATATGGTGACTATGGAAAGACGTACATACAACTTTATGCGCAGTTTTTGAGTCATTGAGCATTTTTCTCCGATTCCTAGGAAGTACGTAGGTATCAAGAACTTTGAGAATTTTCTTTGTAGTTATCATAGAAATTGATGAACATTTAGCTGTCTTCTTTCTTACTTGGCAATATTTTTATTTTTGGAGTTGGTTCACAATAGTTGGTAGTAGTATCTTGTGAACAGATATTCTACGGAATTGGGATTACATAGGATTGATTGTTTGATAGGTGGGGACCTCATGTATGACTCTAAATCATATCAGGATTGTGAACATGATAATCTTACATATATTCGTTATAGAAAACGTACTTGAAGCGTAACTCATTATCGTGAAGCGGAAGCATTAATTGGTAAATTGGTTTCTCGCCGCTTGCCCTAGCTTTTGTTACCGCCGACTTTAGTGATGGGAGAGAGAATAAAAAATACGGTAACCCTAATGGGTGGGGAGAAGACTAATTTATAGAGGTTCTCACTTAATCCGGTATGTCCATCAAGTAACCGATCGGACGGATGAGATTTGCTCATTAAACTTTAATTACGGGCCTTAAACCTATTGGGCCACTAATATACATAGGAAATCTTACATTATCCTACTTGGCCCAATAATCACATAATATTAATGTTTAATAATATAAGAGCATTAGTTGCGCATAAACGAATCTCTTTTATAATGTCCATCATAAATACCATAATACGATAAATTACTAAATGTGAGTTATGGCGGTTATATATATAATTTTTCTACATACTCCCTTCCATATACTACAACATTAGTAACTCAACGTATCAGGTCCATAAGCTATAAAATATTTCGGTCCACAATAATGTCTCATTGAGACTTATCCTGTAATATCTCAAAACAACAATGTGCACCTCATTATGAGAAACAAGAAATCATTAATGTATATTAGAAACACATAAATGAGCTCAGAGTGTCAAAACATCATAAATATATTAGTCATAAATACAGGCAAGACCCATTCTATGTACATGTTCTTTAAATATCTTTGGCTGTAAACCTTTCGTTAACGGATCTGCAATAATGAGATCAGTTCTAATATGCTCAAGTGATACTCTTTGTTTCTGAACTTCCTCCTTGACGGTAAAGTACTTTAATTCCATATGTTTGGTACCCTTGGAGTACTTTATCGTTCTTGGAGAAGAATACCGCTGCAGAATTATCACAGTAAATTTTCAGCAGCTTGGTAATGGTGTCGACAACCCTAAGTCCTAAAATAAAGTTTCGCAGCCATAATGCATGAATTGTGGCTTCAAAACATGCCACAAATTCTTCTTCCATCGTGGATGTAGCAATGACAGACTGTTTGACACTCTTCCACGATATTGCTCCTTCAGCTTATTGGAACAAATAACCAAAGGTAGACTTCCTAGTGTCAATACATCCAGCAAAATCTGAATCCGAGTATCCAACAACTTCCAAATATTTGGATCTCATATACATGAGCATGTAATTCTTCATTCCTTTCAGGTACCTCAAGACTTTCTTTGCAGCTTTCCGGTGATCAATTCCTGGGTTACTATCTTCCTAGCATTCCGACCGCAAAACTAATATCCGATCTTGTGCAAGTCTGAGCATACATCAGACTACAAACAATTGAAGAGTAAGGAATTGATTCCATTTCTTTTCGCTCTACATCATTCTTAGGGCATTGCTTGAGACAAAATTTGTCCCCTTTTTGAATTGGAATAATTCCTGCTGAACAATTGTTCATGATACATCTCTCTAGAATTCTTTCGATATAGCCTTTTTGAGACAATCCCAATAATCCTTGTGATCTATCATGGAATATTTCTATTCCTATCATATAGGATGCATCACCCATATCTTTCATTTCAAAATTCTTAGAGAGAAAATCTTTAGTCTCACGCAATATGCCTAAATCATTAGAGCAAGTAGAATATCGTCAACATATAGGACTAAAATATAAACTTGCTGCCGTAGAACTTTTGGTATATACACCGATCAACGGTATTTTCCACGATTACAGATGTTATGGTATCATTAAACTTTATATACCATTATCGTGATGCTTGTTTAAGTCCATATATTGACTTCTTCAGTTTACACACAATTTGACCTTTTCCTTTAGTTTCGAAACCCTCTGGCAATTGGTCCATATAAACTTCTTCCTCGAGGTCTTCCTTAAGAAAGGCAGTTTTCACATCCATTTCGTATAACTCTAAATCATAATGAGCCACCAAAGCCATAATAATTCTTAACGAGTCTTTCTTTGAGACTGCTGAAAACGTCTCTTTATAATCAATGCCTCCTTTCTGAGTATAACCCTTGGCAACAAGTCTAGCTTTAAGTCGTTCAACATTTCCATTTGAATCGCGTTTGGTCTTAAACACCCATCTACACCCGATTCTTTTAAAACTTTCTGGCAATTCAACGAGATCCCAGACTTTATTGTATTTCATGGATTTTAACTCTTCCTTCATGGCATCAATCCTTTTGTTAACTCATTATTTTCTATGGCTTGTGAAAATGAAACCAAATCCTTATTAAGATTGTCAAAAATCTGTCTCTTGCAAATAAACCACATAATCATCCGAAATAGCCGATTTTCTAGCTCTTTGAGATTTTCTTAATGGCATTTCTTGTGGTTCATTTGTGTCAGATATTTGTGAGTTAGTTTTTTCATGAAGTGTTTTATCCAAATGTTGCTCGGTGTTGTCAAAGTGTTCTTCAACAACTGGAACAATATTTAGTATTCGTGTGGAAGTAGGCACATTCGTGGGTAATGGAACATTGACCCCCACCTCTTTCATTTCCACACTTTATTTTTCAATGCTCCCACTAACTTCACCATTCTCAATGAATCTTGCATTACCAGTTTCAACAATTCTCGAACTATGGGTTGGACAATAAAACACATACCTTTTAGATTTCTCTGGGTAACCAATAAAGTAACCACTTACTGTTCGAGAATCTAATTTCTTTTCTTGTGGATTATAAACTCTAGCTTCCGCTAGGAAACCCAAACATGCAGGTGCCTTAAACTAGGTTTCCTGCAAAGTTCAAAAGGAGTCTTTTGGAACTGCCTTACTAGGAACCCTGTTTAATAAATATACAGCGGTTTTAAGAGTATACATCCACAACGATTTGGGTATTGAGGAATTACTCATCATGCTCCCAACCATATCCATAAGTGTTCGATTACGCCTTTCTGCAGCACCATTTTGTTGAGATGTTTCTAGCATAGTATACTGTGCACATATGCCATGTTCCTCGAGCAACTTTGCAAATGGCCCTGGACATTGTCCTGATTCATTATATTTTCCATAATATTCACCACCTCTATCTTACCTAATGGTTTTCACCTTTTATCTAATTGCCTTTCAACCTCATTAATAAACACTTTGAGAGCACCTGTTGCTTGAGATTTTTCTTTCAGCAAATAGATGTATCCATAACGTGAAAAGTCATCGTTAAAAGTGATAAAATATTTTTTTCCACTAAAAGATAAAACATCAAAGAATCCACAAATATCGGTGTGTATAATTTCAAGAAGCTGGGTGCTTCTTGTGGCACCTTTCTTACTATGTTTGGTTTGCTTCCCTTAATGCAATCCAAACATATATTAAGATCAGTAAAAGATTCGGAAGAATCTCATTCTTTACTAATATTTCTAATCTTTATTTCGATATATGACCCAAACGTCTATGCCACAAGTAAGCAGAACTTTCATCTAGTGAACTACATTTAATTCCAACATTATGTTGAATAGTAAGAAGGGATTTAGAAAAACCAATATCAAGTTTCAATTTATATAAACCATCATTAAAAATACCAGAACCATAAAAAATAACATTCTTATATAAATTAAAACATCCATTTCCAAACTTTAAATCAAATCCAGAAACATCAAGTCTTGAAAGAGAAATCAAATTCATAGAAACTGAAGGTACATAAAGACTCTATAATAGATCAAGGTGACGTCCAGTCTCCATGATCAAGCGATAAGTCCTATGCCTTCAATTGGATCCTTCATACGATTTCCCATGAACAAGAAATCCTTATTTGGATTTGTAGTTTGGATCACAAGGAATCGCTGCAATGTACTAGATACATGAGCATTTGCACCATAATCAAGCCACCAAGTATTATTAGGAACTTCTATTAAATTTGATTCGAAACATAGAAAAAGTACTAATTGTACCTTTCTTTTCGTACCAAACTTTACGTTTCAGGCAATCTTTCTGATAGTGTCCTTCTTTGTTACAGAAACGACACATGTCTGCCTTATGTTCCTTCTTAGCATCCTGTGAAGCTTTAGTAGGTGCTTTCTTCTTCGTGAACTTGTTGGCCTTCACTTTAAGTCCTTTACCAGCTCCTAGACCTATGAGGTTAATTGAATGACTCCCTTGTTTCTTAAGTCTTGACTCCTCCTGAGTAAGAATACTGGACAATTCACTAACTTTCCACTTATTCTTAATAGTGTTATACTTAATTTGAAAAGGTCCATACTCAGGAGGCAACGAGTTCAGAATAAACTGAACCAAGAAGGAGTCATCAACTTTCATCTCCAAGGTTTGGAGTCTTGCTGCAATGTTAGTCATCTCCATGATATAATTTTGCATACTACGTGATCTATCAAACTTCATGATCGTGATTTCAGCCATTAGTGTACCAGCAAGAGACTTATCTGCAGAACGAAAACGTTCTTCACAAACTTTAGGTAGGCACTTTCTGTTTGTGGAATAGTACTCTTAATGTTGTTGGCAATACTCATTCGCATAAACATAAGGCTCAGCCTGTTAGAGCGTTCCCATGCTTTATGGAAAGACTTCTCATCCGCACTGCTCGTATAAATAATAGCAACAGGATTATCATTCACCAGAGCCAAGTCAAGATCCATTACACCTAAGTGGAATTGGATTTGTTCATGCCATTCAGAGAAGTTCAATCCGTTGAACACAGTAACAGACGAAGCATGCGAATGAAGAGGAATAGCTGCAAAATAGATAATACATGCTCACAAATCAACATGGATTCAGTAAAACAATTAAAGTATATCGCAATTCTCCTTTGGGTAAATACTACGACACACTATCATAATTTAAATTCCATTTAGTCTTTAATAGGTAATTAAATATTTTTAACCTAATATATATGACATCTTTGGACAGACAATATATATTTGACTAAAGAATATAAATTTAACTCATCATATTCACTATTCATAGAATAATTTATCTACCTTTGGGTAAATCCTTAAGTTCTAGCAATAGCGAAAATTAATCTATCCACTAATTTACAATTATTGGCATTTCATTAATTTCATGGATAAATTATAATTTTATGTATGCAAACTTTTCATGAACATACTAGTTTGGCCACTTTGGTAACTAACAAACTATATAAACATAAATGTACACTAAAATAAACATCAGAAAATTTTATGCATGTGAATATTTTAAACATTCTAGTTTGATCACTTTGGTGACTAACAAAATATATAACTTTAAGTATATACATTAATTGTTTCACATTATGAGAACCAAGTCACAATCAATATGTGGGGTTTACATACTGTTACTGCAACATATGCAAAATCTATAAATTAGTGGTCCTACATATTTAGGAATTAGACTGCATCATCTTCTTGAGCCCAAAGACCTTAGGCGGCTCACATACAAAAATAGTTAGCCTAATCTTCATATTTGGCATGTTCCGGCTCAAATACATAATATAGTTATTTATTTATTTTTAGAAAAAAACTAAACCATAAAATTAGTAATCCTAAGAGAGCATCAAACAGCTATAGCCAAAACATTAGACAGTGAAGGCCGTCGGTATTAACTTTCTATAAACGCCATCTCTATGGCTTTATCACCAAAATCCCTTAATTCCTAAACGTTTCTTTGTTTCAATTGCTCATGATTCCATTATAAAATTATAAATTATTTTAATGTAGATGCTTTAAACACAATAACATAATATTATCTCCTACTTTGGCAGAATCCAAAACGGCATTTACGAGACTAATCTAAGCAGCCAAAACATAACATTAGATTACTACTGTAATCATATTCAAATAAAGATGTTATCGCGTCGAAGCTTAAGTCATCTAGGCTTTCATACACGAAGATTATTAGTTCAAATTCCATGCTCATGATACCACATGTAAACATAAACTTAATTCATACCAGGATCTTGAACTTGATAACTTACATATAATGATTACAGAAAACGTACCTGAAGCGTAAGCCATTATCGTGAAGCGGAAGCGTTAATTGGTAAATTGGTTTCTCGCCCCTTGCCCTAGCTTTCGTTACCGCCGACTTTGGTAATGAAGAGAGAATAGAAAATACGATAACCTTAATGGGTGGGGAGATGACCAATTTATAGAAGTTCTAGCTTAATCTGGTACGTCCATCAAGTAACCGATCGGACGGATGAGATTTGCCATTAATTAAACATTAATTACGGGCCTTAAGCCTATTGGGCCATCAATATACTTAGGAAAATCTTACATATGGGTCTAAATTAAAGATAACATTTTATAAATTTAAACAATATTGATCTTGGTGTATTTTAGGTTCCTATGTGCTGCAATAATTTTTTCCTAAAAGTGCAAGAGCAATACGATCAATTTAATCTGGAACTCACCCCCCCAATTCACGAAGCTGCAGTTTCTGACTCTTCGACAAAGTTTATCACAACTTCATAATAATAAATGATATCAAGAGAATTGCAAGATACAAAAATGAGAGTTAGTATTTTTCTTTCGCTTTCAACATAAAACATAAAATATCACGTTTCTTTTAGCTATGGTTTTTATGATTTTATAAGTTAATTTATTCAAGATTAGTTGAAAATTTTCCATTTGAAAAATTCCATCAATTACCTTTGAATTTTGAGCTCACAGATCCTGAAATAATCTAAATATATGTTTGCATCACTGTTGAATTCGTTTATTGTTGTGGAACAATTTCAGATAGATCTGTCTTTGTAAGCTACATACAAGAATAAATGTTCTAAGAATAAGGTAACATAAGAATGTTGAAGATGACCATGAGTACTTAGATTTTGGTAAGTTAGATGGGCGGTTATAAGTCAAATTTCACTCGACTTTACTAAATTTGAAATCGCAAATTTAGTAAAGCTAGATTGAACTGATAAAGGTACAATTTTTCTAACAACTATATATTGAAGAGGACAGGTCTTCAGGGTGGAAAGGGGATGGCGATAGTAACGACAATCTCAAAATCCTCTCTCTAGAACATGTTTTTAGTATATTCATGGTGAAATTGCTCCTCATTCTCTCTAGAATCCAAATTATTGTCATAAATTCCATCTCTTTCTCCCTTTACGTTTCTCATCCTTTATATAAATTTGGTGTCATGCTTAGCCACACACATCTCTTCGTAACTATGAAACCCTTCTCTATGGCTTCTCTCTATTGATTAGCTTGTTGGAATTTTGTGCGTAGCTACACATAACTCGTAGCTGTGTATATTCTCCGCTACTCTTCAGTAAAAAGACCATAACGGCTTGTAGGAGTATTAAGACGACAAACGATTTGAAGCATCTAAAATTAAACTTATAGAACTTTAATTTGATAGGTCATGCACCACATAACTCTTCATGTCCTAGGAGTTGTGCTTATTTAAGATTGGATCTTATGCAAGCTCATTTAAATCTTTAGTCTGTCGTATAGTTTCCAACTTGGCTTGGTTCTAGCGGTATTCTTAGACCTTTAGCTACTTCTAGTACAGTGTATGTTGTAAAATTGGTTGCTAACAGGTGGTCAAATGGTAAATTGACATGTGGAACTGAAGATAGGCAAAGGACGAAACAATCTCAGTTTGCGAAGGTCAATATCCTAGGCATGTGCGGGACCCAAATCCTGATGATTTGGAGGACGAACACGTTGTAGAGATGGTCAAACTCCTGAGCAAACAATAGAGATCAATCATGGATCATCTCTCAAGGCAGGATCGGGTGGTGACAGAGTTAAAACGAGCATTGACCAGTGCTTCCAACAATGCGGACGTAAGAAATCCAATCCCTCCTAGTGTTACCCAAAATAAAATGGCTTAGAGAACTGATAACAACACAACCGATAGCGGATCTGGGAACAACAATAGGAGTGATCCTTTCAAAACCAAGCTCTTGAGATTCATGAGAAAAATGAATGAACGAATGGATCAAAATGTGAAGGAGTTTCATGCTCGGATGGATCAAATTCCGGGCGCACCACCAGTGTTAAATGGTCTAGATTCAAAAAAAGTACACGTAATTGCCTTTTAAACCAAGTGTAGCACCAGATTTAACTCCAAAGAGATTCAAGATGTCGGACATATCAAAGTACGATGGGACTTAGGATCCATATGAGAACATCATAACCTACACCACGGTAGTGAAGGGAATGATTTGGCTCAATATGAGATCGAGTCGGTTCTGTTGAAGAAGTTTAGTGAAACCCTCACAAAGGTGGCTCTGACAATACTCCCTCTTACCCGATGATTTGATTGACTCTTTTGAAAAGCTTGGAGATTCATCATTAAGGCCAATGCTGGAGCTAGAAAGGTTTAGGCCAGAAAGGCATACATATCTAAAATTTAGCAGAGCGAATCCAAGCTGCTGTGAGAATTTGCGATCCGATTCCAGAAAGAAAGGATGCTGCTACCAGCGGTTCCATATGAGTGGGCCGTAGAGGCATTCACGAAGGGTTTGAACCCACTAAGTTTCGATGCCTCCCGAAAACTGAAGGAGAGTTTGCTTGAGTTTCAAGCAACCACATAGTCGAAACTGCTATGAGTAAAAAATGAGGATAGAAGAAGATCAGCTTGGATCGTCGGTATAGACCAAGGGACGGGGTCGACACAAAAATCAGGACAGGTTTAAGAATGACTTTGATGCAGATTGGCGGTCCTCTGGAGGTCTTTTTCTACTGTACGAGAGAACCGATGGACGTAACAGCAAAGGATTTCAGTCATCAGATAGGTCTGCTCCCGACAAAAGAACCGATCGTAGCCACAACAACAGATCATTGCAGGAGAAAGAAATGACAAGGGCCCAAGACTCCGCATATCCCTAGTTATTGGATTATATTTTTAATATCAGCTTGGTAGAGTTGGTATCGGCAATGAGAAATATCAAAGAAGCACAGTTTACGAAGTCGATTTAATCAGATCCTAGCTAGAGAGATCCCAATTTTTGGTGTGAATACCATGGGACTCACAGCCACAAAATTGGGGACTGCCGATATCTTCGAGCCAAAAACAACTATGGCTGAAGCTGGGATAATGCGGAACCTTCAAAGGTAGCAGAAGGGTCACCTCGAATGACTATCAACATGATAAAGTCAATCGTATAACTTTTTCAGCAGCAAAGAAAACAAAGATATCGAGGACTCACAACAAGAAACTCCGGGAAGTCGCAGAAGGTGATATCACCTTCACAGAGGAGGACACTAACGGACTCCTTCTGCCACACAATGAGCTTTGGTAATCTCTCTCAATGTTTTAAATTTCAAAATTAAGCGTGTTTTTGTTGATCTAGGAAGTTCAGCCAATATCATCTAATGGAGAGTTTTGGAGCAAGAGAAATTGACCAAGAATATCATTCCGGTGATAAAACTCTTAGCTGGTTTCAACTTGACAAGCATGACAACCCGAGGAGAGATTTAGCTGCCCACACGCACTGAAGGAGTAATAAAGACCACTCTATTCAAAGTGGTAGATGGCGATATGGGTTATAATGTAATCCTTGGAAGGCCATGGATACATGAGATGAAGGTTGTGCCCTCAACATATCCCCAAATGTGAAATTTCCAACGCCAGAAGGAATCAAACAAATAAGAAGAGACCAACCAGTAGCGAGGGAGATGAACACGATAACTGTTTCCAGTAGCAAGGGGAAAGAGTCCAACAAATAGCAATTACAGGAACCGATGGCTCCTTCCTTTTTGAATGAAGACGATGAAGGAGAGGATTCATCATAATCATATCGGGTTCCAAGATATTTTCAGGTGCCAGAGGAGACGAATGCGACCAAGTCGATCACAGAGGAGCTCGAGCAAGTGGCTTTATTCGAAGAATTTTTAGAAAGAAAGTTTCACTTGGTAACAGGGTTAAATCCCAAGCTCAGGTTAGAGTTTATAAATTTTCTTAAAGCTAACATCGATTGTTTTGCATGGTCGCACTCGGATATGACAGGTATCCCATCGAAAATGCCCAATAGCAGAGGTCATGAACGTGTTTGTTAAAGAAGAGGTAACCCGATTACTCAATATTGGTTAGATCTGGGAGGTAAATTATCCAGAATGATTAGCCAGTTGTAGTACCCAAAAATAAAAACAAATTTAGGATGTGTGTAGACTATTAGGATTTAAATAAGGCTTTCCCTAAAGACTCATTCCCATTGCCGAACATTGATCAAATGATTGATGCTACAGCCGGGCACGAGCTAATGAGTTTCCTTGATGTATATTCCGGGTATAATTAGATTAGGATGAACCCAGAAGATCAGAAAAAAAACTTCTTTCATCACAAACTTCTGCACATATTGTGATAATGTAATGCCTTTTGGGCTTAAGAACGCCGGAGCCACTTATCAGAGGCTCGTTAATGAGATGTTTGAAAAGAAGATAGGAAAAATGATTGAAGTGTATATTGATGACATGTTAGTTAAGTTTTTAAATGCAGAGGATCATTTGAAACATCTCCAAGAAACTTTCGACATCCTAAGGAAGTACAATACGAAACTCAACTCCGAGAAATGTGCCGCCTTCGGGGTTAGCTCCGGAAGGTTTTTGGGGTTCCTTGTCTCCCAAAGAGGAATTGAAGTTAACCCTGATAAAATCAAAGCCATTTAGGACTTCCTGGATTAGCTAACAAGCATAAACGAAGTGCAGAGGCTGACCGGAAGGTTGGCAGCTCTAAGCAGGTTCATCTCAAGGTCGTCGGAAAAGTGCCACCATTTCTTTTCTCTTTTGAAAAAAAAAAAAGAATGACTTCTTATGGACTCCAGAATGCCAGCAAGCATTGAAGAACCTAAAATGTACTTGTCTAGTCCTCCATTGTTGTTGAAACCGGGGGAAGGTGAATAACTGCTAATTTATTTGGTGGTCTCGGAGGTAGTAGTAAGTGTCTTTCTGGTAAGAGAAGATGAAGTTACAATATTTCCTATTTATTACGTTAGTAAAATACTGTCGGGAGTGGAGACGCAATATCCACACTTGGAAAAATTAGCCTTAGCTCTCGTGATTGCTTCTCGGAAGCTTAGGCCTTACTTTAGTGTCACCCAATAGGCGTTGTGACGACCTTTCCCTTAAGGAACGTCCTTCATAAGCTTGAGTTGTCATGCCTTTCGACTAAATAGGCAGTTGAAATTAGTGAATTCGATATTGAGTACAAACCCAGGACTGCAATCAAGTCACAAGTTTTGGCCGACTCCAGTCTAGGGTTAATACCTTTGGGTTCTAAGAAAGCAGTGCTGGTATCGAGAATGACATCAAGGGTTTGGACCTTGTTTACGGACGGAGCTTCCAACGTAAAAGGGTCTGATCTCAGGGTAATATTGATCATGCCATCAGGGGAGCCCTAAGGCAGGCAATTAGAACTATACCGTTAACTAACAATAAAGTCGAGTATGAGGCTTTGGTTGCAGCACTTGAACTAGTCCGGGGGCTAGGTTCCGAGGTCATTGAAATGAAGTGCGACTCTCAGCTGGTGGTAATCCAAATGTATGGGATTTTTGATACAAAGGAGGAACACATACAGCAGCACTTGAACAAGGTCCAGACGTTACTTGTGAATTCAAAGAATGGACAATCATCCACATTTAGAGGGAAGAAAATGTGGAAGTAGATGCATTGGCTAACTTGAGGTCATCCACGGAGATGAAATGATCTAATTCCAGTACGGTCATCAAACTACTGCATTCTATGTTGGATATGGGCGACTATTGTGAAGTCAATTCGACCAATTTAATTTGGGACTCAAGGAACAAGTTCATTTAATATCTCAGGCATGGTAAATTACCCGAAGACTCAAAGGTGTCTCGGGCATTGTGAACCAAAGCAGCTCGCTACTGCCTCGTAGATGGACAGCTATACAGGGGATTGATCACGTCCACAACACACCTCAAAATAAGAGATATGACACGGTCGTATGCAATAATAATTACACAATTAGGAGTCGGGGTCGAATCCACTGGGAGTTATGATGGGAGTAAGGAGTATATAGTTGAAGCAAGCAAATGGGTTATCTAAGAATGCACTTCCACAACAAGGTTTTGTTTTCTATTTCTACTGTTATTCTAATGAATGCAAGTTAAAGAAAAAAGATTATAAATAAATGTTTTTGAGATTTTTTCAATTGGATTAAAGGCCCAGGATTGTGACCATAACCTAGGTGTTTTTTTAATGGAATAAAGACGTTAATGCTTGTTTTGTTGATTGCGGTGTCTTATAGCTCTCAACTCTACGTTACCCACTCAATACTTCTCGATCAGAGAGTGATTTTGCCAAATTTGGCTTTCTCAAGTCTAAATGGGTATCAACCAAAACAGTTGATAAGAGCTCAAGTCGGGTTATTATAATCTCTAGGTTGAACCCTTTAATTAGGTTAATTAATCTCTCAATTAATCCAATTCCTTGCTAGCTAAGTTATCTTAGACCAGTTCTTTCTTTCTCAAGTAGAGACTAAGTCAAATAGGCATGAATCAATGTTTACAACCATTAATTTTAAAATTGTAGCATGAACCAAGCTAAATAATCAACACCCAATCATAAACAAGCACTAAATTAGATACCCATAAGGTTTACACACTAAGGTTGCGTCACAACCCTAGTAAAAGTCTAGCTACTCATAATGGAAATTGCAGAAAACAGAGAAGAAAAGATAATTAAACTCATAATGGAAGATTAAAATGATGAAATCTAATGTTAAAATACCAAAATAATGTAAAATTCCTAAAGTAGTAAAGAAAAACGGCTACAACAGCTTCAAATGTTAAAAACTTAACCTAATTTTGTGAAACTCGTCTATTTTTACAGGACCGAGTATCTCTGACTAAAAATGCCCCTCAGGAGGCTCTGCGGCCGTACAAATCCATGTGCGGTCCACAAATTTCTTCAACTAGCAGGAGGTGGAGTTCTGCGACCGCACATTTCTAGACTGCGGCCGCGAGGCAATCTTCTGCAGCTGCACATTTCTGGATTGCGGCCACGAGGTAATCTTCTGCAGCCGCACATTTCTTGTGCGGTCCGCGATTCACAAAGGCTCCTGGACTTGGTCTTTTTGCATATTCTCCGATCTTCGACACTTGGCCCAATTCTGGGACCGCACAATTCATGTGCAGTCCACACATTGCTAAAAGTTTTGCTAAATTTTTCTTCTTGGTTTGTGGTCGCAGATAGAATTCTGCAGTCCACAATTTCTTCTGCGGTCATAGAATTCCTTTTGCAGATCGCATATTTGTGCTTTTATGTCCTTTATTGCCTTGTGCTTCGAAACACTCCTTTTTGAGTTGGATTTCATCTCGAGAGACCAAACTTTTAGCATTCCTGCAATTTTGCATAATTTCATTAGTTTCAGGAACACAATTCAATACTTTTGGACTAAAACAAAAGCTAAGGTGCTAATACGCAGTCAAAATCCCCACTTATCAACTCCCCCAAACTTAAATTTTTGCTTGTCCTCAAACAAATAAATTAGTTCCCACCTCCAAAAGTTAAGGATCATTCAAGCGAGTCAAAGGTGAGTCATCCACACATCAGTTGGGACCAACAATTATCCACACTACTCATGTATTATCAACAAGGCGACAAGTTAAACATTCATGAAATATATAGTTCTAATATGACATTTGAGCTTCAAGAATTGGCTTTACTCATCAAGGGCTCTTGCTCTATCATTTAGGTCTTGGTGGACTACAAACTCTTCCTCCTTTACCTTCCATTTTGCCAGGCTCACTTAAGAAATTTAGCACTCAATCCAAAGAATTTATGAAAGGTTCACTCATCTCTCTCAAGAGAATGCAACAAGTATGGCTTCAAGTACCATAAGGCTTGGCCCTCATGTAGATCGCCAATAATGTAAGTCAGTCGGCTTGAAATCAAGTAAGACTTCTTTCGCGATGTAATGAAGGCTTTTGGATTAGGGTCGGATACAGTATGGGTGAGTGGTTACACATTTCCTTATCCATCTTTCATTTCTCGCTCACACTTTGCCAATTCTTAGAGGCGCTTTCTCTTTATTGGGGAGTAGAGAGACGTAACATCACTGTTTCTTGATCATTTCATTCTTTTTCTCACTTTTTGATTTCTCCATGGTTGGGATCATTACCTCTTTTAGGATCCAATAACCCTTCCACTTATTCACTTTTTGCATTGTTCTATTTGTTCTTTTGTTTTCTTGCTTTCTCTTCTCATAGAGATCATTTATTTTCTCTTTTTGTGCCTTGATACCTTTTTCAAGTTCCTCGTCTCTCCCCCAAACTTACTCTTTAAGCCATTTGTTTCATGAGAGTGTTAAGGAAAGCGGGTGCCAAGAGAGGGGCACGACTAAACGGGTAAAGGCTTGTAACATGGTTATCAAATAAGAAAGTCTAGAGGCTCAAAGGGGTTGACTAGGGATAATGACATTAGTTGGCAATAGAAAACTCAAACGGGCCAAGAAGAGCCTACAATCACTTGTCAAACCAAGCAAAACTTAGGATTTCACTTTGAAACACATTCGGGGCAAGTTCTAGACCCTTTGCATGGATACTTGGACTACCAACAATTCATCTCACCCCTCACGCAACCGGATTCTTAAAGAGGACAGAGTCGAGGGCCCACAACGACCACATTCAAGTTTAAAGATCACTAGTGTCCAATTAAAACACTCGATGATTGCCAAAGTCAACACAAGAGTCACAAAGTCAATAACTAGAGCTATTTCTTTCAAAAACCTTGTCTCTAACCATAAGCACTTAATTAAATGTGTTGGTACCAACTGAAGAATGGTTGACTCTTCGAGTATGACTTAATTAGGTCTTTTTATTCATTACTACTACTATTATTACCTAAACACAAAAACGGACTCATTCCCTTAAGAAGGTTGTCACGCCATCCATCGTTGGGATGAGTCACTCGGTTCACACAACAACTACCCTTGGAAAGAACCATGGCATTAAGAAAATCAAAGGCTTATTATATACTAAAACATAATGAGAAGCTACTAAATCAAACAAAGAACTAGTAAAGAAACAAAAATAAAGAAGCTAATAAGCAAAAGCTACCGAAGGTAGAATGAATATACATAATGAGAGAAAGAGAGAGAATATATACATGATAAAAAAAGAGAAAATAATATCATGTTATTACAGGACAAATGTCTCAGAATGTAGCAAATATAATTAATAAACTCCACCCCCCGAATAAATATAAGCATTGTCCCCAATGCTTAAAAAATAAGAGTAAAAGAGGGGAAAGAGTGAAGAAAACTCCCTACGGCTCCTTGGACATCTCTGTGTCCCCAGCGATGTCACTGCCCACAGGCTCATCCAGTTGAATCTCATCATCCTCAACTTTAGCGGTAGCTGGGTTGGTGAGCATCTGACACACTACCTCGGCAGTATCGGCAGCAAGGTCTGGCTCCTCAAACTGGCCAGCTGGTGCCACCCCTGCTGTTGGTACTGTAGGATCTGGCCCTGAATGGTGTGGTTCAATCAACATGTCAAAGGGCAGATCTCCAGTTGTAGCAAGCCTGGTCACCAGTCTCCAGAGCTTGTCCACTAACTTCTTGCTGACCTGGGCCTTTCTCATCTTCGTTACTTCTTTTTCTAGCTTTTCGATCACTAACCCGTGTTATACCAAGATAGTCATAATAGTGTTCTGGTTCTCAAGGAACTGCTTGAATGTCTCTTCAACTGTCAAGGGCAACTGAGGTGCTAGAATAGAAGACTGCGATGCAAAGTACTGGATAAGTCAGACAGCTTTGCAGTGGCTGTCTATATCCAGTTGTTGAGACTCGCTAATGTCTGGGAGACTCCAACGCAGAAAATGGGGCAGTAGGCATAGGTACTGGCTTCAAAATCGAGGTGGGAGCTGTGGCAGGAACTGCAGTAGGGGATGTGGATGATGGTGGAGGCATAGCTGCGGCACTGGAGGAAGGCTCGGCTGAAGTGGATGGAACATCAACTGCCTCAGCAGCTACCGTAGCTGGCTCATCAGACTGGCCCGCGGTGGTAGGAGTTTGCACTTTCTTCTTTGCAGATTGTTAACATCCATCAGTAAATACCAAGTAAAGGGCTTCTTCAGCCGAGCCTTCCTCCAGTGCCGCAACTATGCCTCCACCATCATCCACATCCCCTACTGCAGCCTCACCATTGGGTCATAATCCCTCAGTTCTGCCCTTGCATCTGTGAGATATTCTATAATAGTGTTGGGATACGGGTAGGACGAGTCATCTTGCCGAGCAATCACTGAGATGTTAGCCAACATCACGACCCCTACATTGATAAAGTACCCGGCCATAATAGAAGCAACCAGAACTGCCCGATCGGAAGGTAAGCCTCATTTTGGATGGGGTCCTGTCTGCTGCAGGCAAAGGTTTGCCACCCCTTCGCCTCGAAACTCAGAGTGCTCCGGTGGATAGGAACCCCAGCGGAAATCCATGGAGGTGGTGGCCCTGGTGCTGCTAGAATCTCCACTAACCAAGGTCGGGTTGCGTCTCCCAATGCATACTTCTCCAAATATTCCTTTGGCTCAACATCTTCGAAGCCCAAGTATGTGTTGAGTGTATGTTGATCAAATCTCACTTTTAAGTTACATACTTTGGTCACTTTTGTCCCCTTTTTGATGTGAGCCATATTTTCATAGAATTCCCGGACAAGGTACTCTTTGGCATCCACTACATTTTGCGTGAACCATATCCACCCCTTGCGTTCCCTGAACTATCTCAACTCTGCTGGGTTGTACCTCTCCAAATCTTTCAATAGAAACTACCGCTCGAGAGTTAGTGACCTAACTGGTCACCATGTGCGAAAGCTGGTGAAGGAAGCCAAGCTAACAAATCGGTCCTCCTAATCCTCTTTCTTCTTCGACCTTTCAAGGCCGGCAGCTGTAGCATCTCCCCCTCTGCCATCATTGGGGATATCCTGAGCTGGTGTAACCTGTGCCTCAAGGACAGGTGTAGCTGATGGCTCAGAAGCCTGGCTCGCACTCTCCGGAAGTGCTATGAGATGAGGATGGCTCATCCCTGAGCTGGTATCTCCTTGGCGGCCTTGACTGTACGGTCGACTGCTACTGAACAGAGGCTGAGTTGCCTCAGATGCTTCCCTAAATGGGACATATGAGTTCGTCTCAGAGAGATCTGCACCTCATCCTCCGGCGGAAGTAACTTTCTTTGTAATTGTCTTTTGTTGGACAAGGGGTAGGGCACTCATGCCTCGACCCCGAGAAGGTTCACCCCTCCCTTTAGATGTGTCGCCTTGTCCCATATATCGAACCACTGTCTGTATCAAGCAAAGGCGATTGCTAGTTGCAATTCAATGTTCAAACATACCCAGGAGACATGTAAATAAGATATAAACCAGAAGACACAGTGAGGGTACACAGTCAAAGCATGCTTGCAGGAAACTAGATCTACGGTTCGCACAATTTTCTTATGGCCGCATATTTGGGCTTGCGGATCGCACAATTTTACTTGTGGCCGCACCTCTGAATCCCAAAAAGTGCCAACTCTCTGGTGATAGAGAATTTGCTGATATGTGGCCACAACGTACTTTCTGTAGTCTGTACAATTAGACCTGCGGGCGCATAATTGAGTCAAAAAGTGTAGACTCTCTGATGACAGTAAAAGGGTTGTTTTGCGGCCACGATATGAAATCTGCGGTTCACACGTTTTATGTTGCGGCCACAGATCCCTTCTTTCACTATGTTGCCCTAAAATCACAATCTGCGGACAACACAATTTCAGGTGCGGCCACAGAATTCTAAAACTATGAACAATCAGTTTTTTCTATCTAGGTTTTGTAATTTTGTGCAAATTTTGACATGGAAACAACATAGAGGAATGAAAATATGTTGTCCCAGTCCCATAGAGCATGTATTAGTTAACCCACTACAGATTTACCCCCACATGAATGCAGAATTGAATTCTATTGTCAAATGGCCTAAAAATGACTAAAAGTCTACAAATTAAAAGAAAAGGATTAACAAGAAATTGAAGCATACCATATGAATGAGTGTGATGAGTGATTGAACAAAGATGTTGAGTGTGTGGACAGACAGATTCACCAAGAAATTTCAAGAGAGTAATGTTTTTGTGCTCAGAGAGGGAAAGAAAAAATCTACAGTAGCCTCTATTCCTCTATTTATACTAGGTTTTGCAAAGGGAAGGAAGGGCAAGTGCAGCCACACAATTCATGTGCGATTCGCACTATGTTACCTGGTGACCTTAACTCAGCACCTCGTCTACGGTCCGCAATATTTTGTGTGTAGCCGCAGATTTCATGTTGTGGCCGCAAATTTCCTTTTGTGGCCGCACATCGACCTTTTATTTGAGAAACTAAACTTCAGAAACTTGACATTTTCCACCTTTCATTTGTGTGCTCCGCAAGATAATTGTATGGCCGCATTGCACTTTTGCTGCAGCAACCATAAATGTGCAGTCCGCACAATTCAACTGCAGTCTGCACTTTTTTCAACACTTAGCCACATTTTTGTCCAAAGTTCCTGTAAGTCACACTCAGCCCTGTAGCACAATTTTTAAAAAATTAGAACAAAAATAACACCTAACTAGCAAAGGAGAAAGAAAAGAAACATGGGTTACCTCCCAAGAAGCGCCTGATTTAATGTCGTGGCATGACGCAGAATAACATTAATTGAAATGAATAACCGCCACGACGTGGCTATCTCCAACTTTTTCCGAAGTAGTGCTTCACCCAGTGACCATTGACTCGGAATACTTCATTGTTTTTATTCATCAAGTCTAGTGCACCAAAAGGTGTCACACCCACAATTTCAAAAGGACCACTCCATTTAGACTTTGGCTTCCTGGGAAACATCCCCAACCTTGAGTTAAACAACAATACAAGATTGCTCACCTTGAACTCTTTGTTCCAAATGTATTTGTCATGAAGATATTTTAGTTTTTCTTTATACAAGGACGAACTTGCATAAGCATGGCATCGTAACTCATCCAATTCATTCAAATGTGCAACACTCAAGTTAGTGGCTACATCCCAATCAAGATTCAACTTCTTTAGAGCCCACATGGCCTTGTGCTCAAGTTCACCGGAAGGTGACAAGCTTTCTCGAACACCAACCGATATGGTGACATTTCGATAGGTGTTTTGTAAGCCATACGATAAGCCCATAGTGTATCATCAAGCTTCTTGGCCCAATCCGTTCGATTAGCATTCACCGTCTTGGACAAAATACTCTTTATCTCCTGGTTGGAAACTTCCACTTGACCGCTAGCTTGTGGAAGATAGGGAGTCGTGACTTTATGAGTAACACTATACTTGCTAAGTAAAGTGTCGAAAGCCTTGTTGCAAAAATGTTATCCCCCCATCGCTTATAATTTCCCGCAGAGTACCAAACCTTGTGAAAATATTCTTCTTCAAGAACGCCACCACACTTCTCGCCTCATTGTTGGGTAGAGCAACGGCCTCAACCTATTTCGACACATAATCCACTGCGACCAAGATGTAGGTGTTTCCACAAGAACTCACAAAAGGACCCATGAAGTCAATACCCCGTACATCAAAAATATCAATCTCCAAAATGGTAGTGTGAGGCATTTCATTTTTCTTTGAGATTCCACCCGCCCATTGATACTCATCACATCCTTTCACTAGCTCGATAGCATCCTTGAAAACAGTGGTCCAATAGAAACCGCAACTCAGCACTTTGGCCGCCGTCCTTGCTCCACCATGATGACCATCATATGGCGAAGAATGACAAGCCCAAAGAACTTCACCTTGCTCTTCTTCTAGTACACATCTTCTAATCACCCCATCCGTACAAATCTGGAAGAGGTATGGTTCATCCCAATAATAATCTTGACAATCTGAGCTTCTTTCTTTGGTTTGAAGAGAACTCATCCTGGATAATTCCATACACGAGGAAATTTGCTAGATCCGCGAACCATGGCACCTATTTCATTGAAATAGCCAAGAGTTTCTCATTGGGAAAGGAGTCACTGATTTCAAGGCCATCATGCGGCCTCCCCTCCTCCTCCAAACAAGACAAGTGGTCCGCCACTTGGTTTTTACTCCCTTTTCTATCTTGGATGTCAATATCAAACTCTTGCAACAAAACACCCATCTCATCAACTGGGCTTTGGAGTCCTTCTTGCTCATAAGATAACAAAGTGCCACATGATCCGTGTGAACAATGACCTTTGCACCCATCAAGTACGAGCGGAACTTCTCAATTGCAAACACAATGGCAAGGAGCTCTTTATCCGTAATGGTGTAGTTTACTTGGGCTCTATTCATGATCTTACTAGCATAGTAGACCAGATGAAAAATCTTGTTGATGTGTTGCCCCAAAAGAGCCTCAACCGCTACATCACTTGCATCACACATGAGTTCAAAAGGGACACTCTAATTTGGAGCGGTGATGATGGGAGTAGTTGTCAACATGAACTTCAATAATTCAAAAACTCTCATAATCATCACTGAAGTTGAACTTAGCATCCTTCTCAAGAAGCTTGCACGACAGATTCACCACCTTAGAGAAATCTTTGATGAAGAGCCGGTAAAAACCCCGCGTGGCTTAAGAAACTCCACACACCCTTTACCGAAGTTGGAGGTGGAAGTTTAGAAATCACCTCAATATTGCCTTTTCAACTTCAATTCAATTCTTTGAGATTTTGTGGACAAGGAAAATGCCTTCCTCGACCATGAAATGACACTTCTCCCAATTGAGCACCAAATTTGTCTCTTCACATCTTGCCAACACTTTAGACAAATTTGCAACACAATCATCAAAAGAATCTCCAACCACCGAGAAGTCATCCATGAAAACTTCAAGGTAGTCCTCCACCATGTCCGTGAAAATAGCCATCATACACCTTTGAAAAGTCGCTGGTGCATTCCACAAACCAAATGATATCCGCTTGATACAACCTTTACCATAGGCACATGTAAAGGTTGTTTTCTCTTGACCCTCCGGAGCAATAAGAATTTGGTTGTAGCCCGAATACCCATCAAGAGAGCAATAGAAAGCACGGACGGCCAATCTATCAAGCATTTGATCTAAGAAAGGAAGTGGAAAATGATCCTTCCTTGAGACTTTGTTGAGCTTGCGATAGTCCATACACACCCTCCATCTGGTCACCATTCTTGTAGGAATCATCTCATTCTTGTCATTGGTGACCACCGTCATGCTCCCCTTCTTTGGGACACATTGAACCAGAGAAGTCCACGAACTACCGGAGATAGGATAGACAACCCCAGCATCCAACCACTTGATAATCTCCTTCTTGACAACTTCTTGCATAGCCTCATTAAGTCTCTTTTGATGTTCAATATATGGTTTGGCACCTTCCTCCAAGTTGATCTTATGCATGCAAAATGCAGGGCTTATCCTTCGAATATCTGCCAAAGTCCACCCAATAGCCTTCATTCTCTTTTGTAGCACCGCCAAAGTGGAGTCTACCTGCACGTTAGTCAAACAAGAGGAAAGAATAACTAGTAAAGTAAAACAAGGACCAAGAAATTCATACCGAAGATGTGGAGGCAATGGCTTCAACTCCAAGGTAGGAGGCTCTTCAATAGAAGGCTTTATAGGAGGAATTATCCTATTTTCAAGATCCAAGGACAATTTTCGGGGTGCATAGTTATACGACCCCATTCCTTGCAAAGAGTTCACACATTCCATGAAGCCATTCATCTCGTCATTATCAAAGTTGAGCAAGACGGCCTACAACATATCACCAACATTGATCATAGCACTTGAATCATCAACAATACCATCGGTCATCAAGTTCACAAAAGAGCACACCTCATTGCTATTTGGTTGCTGCATGGATTGACACATATGGAAGACCACTTTTTCATCACCAACCCGGAATGTAAGTTCTCCAGCTTCAACATCCCAAAGAGTCTTCCCCGTAGCAAGGAAAGGTCTTCTAAGAATAATTGGTGCTTCATAATCAACTTCACAATATAGAATGAAAAAATTCGCCAGAAGAATGAATTTATTAACACGAACCAACACATCTTCAATCACTCCCAAAGGTCTCTTCATATTACGATCAGCCATTTGCAATCTCATAGAGGTGGATCTTGGTTGCCCAATTCCCAAGGTCTTGAAAATAGGGCATCAAATTGATACTTGCCCCAAGATCACAAAGAGCTTTCGCAAACTCAGCACTTTCAATTGTACAAGGAATCGTGAAAGCACCGGGATCCTCCAACTTTGAAGCCATTGAGTGCACAATTACACTCACTTGATAAGTGAATTTGATGGTTTCAAAATTCATTGAACGCTTCTTTATCACGAGATACTTCATAAACTTTGCATAGCCGGGCATTTGTTCCAAAGCTTCAACTAATGGCACATTGATTGAGAGACTCTTCGTCATTTGAATGAACTTCTTGAATTGATTCTCGCCATTTTGCTTGGCAAGTATTTGAGGGTATGGAGGTGGAGGCTTAGGCAATGGTGCCTTAGCCTTTTGCACTACCGGCTTCGGTATGTCAATATGTGATCCCTACACGGGTTCACCTCCTCTTGAGTCTCTTCCACACTATCATCAATATCAATCCGAACTTCATAATTTGATTGCACCACATTGTTCGGGACCTCTTCTTCTTTTACCACTTGCTCATTATCCATAAGTTGCCTTTGACTTGAGGTTGGTGCATTCCCACCTCTTCCATTTCTTGTAGTAACGGCCAGGGCATGCCCCGTGTTGTTTTCACCCTTTGGGTTTATTACCGTGTCACTTGGTAGTGCCCCCTTAGGACGGAAATTTAGAACTCGAGAGATTTACCCCATTTGTACTTCTAAGTTGCGGATCGATGTGTTGTGTGAGGCAAGTTGGGCATCCGAATCGGTATTCTTTTCCATCATTCGCTTGAACATATTCTCAATACGCCCCATCTCATTGTTTGAAGAACTTGGACTATGGGAAGGATAAGGAGGCGGGTTGCTCATTTGTTGATACATCGGGGGCCTTTGAAAACCCGACACCCGGTTTCCTTAATTATTATTCCATCCTCCTTGATTGTCCCCCCCCCCCCCC
>MCJB01005692.1:0-14806 GCA_002018475.1 Nicotiana obtusifolia
ATATGTTTCCTTGCCGGTGATCCCGGACTAAAATCTATTTGGAACTTAATCATCATTAAATATCATCTAAATTAAAATCCATATCGGATGCAGTAGGAATATCCTTATTGGATGACTTATCATTGTCATCTCTGACTATATTCTTAGAATCAACTTTAATACGATCAACTCGTTTACTACCTTCTGTAGTAGGAATCGTATGAAGTGATGCAGCTCGATTTAATCTAGCTGGACCATAAATAGGTTCTACAGGAGTAATATAAGAATGAGATGAAGGTAATGATAACCTTCTACTATCAGTAATGAATGCCTATAAGGTATTAAGGACTTATTATCCTCAAATTGAATACAAATTCGACCTTCTGGGGTCTGACTAATATGAGAATAGTCTGGATTAGTGATCTCACTAGATTGCTGACTCTGAGATATAACAAAGTCTAAAATCCATGTGGAAGGAAAATTAATTTCATTCCAACCAATAAGTCTCCTAGTGGTGACTTTAGATTTAGCAAAAGTGGTTTCAAAAACCATAGTCTCATTTGACGTATCAGTCAATTTACATCGAGGAGTTAAAGTAGATAAGAACTTATAATAAATTCTATAAGATAAACATATAAGTTCAGATCCAGGAGCATAATTATAACCATGCGTCTTAACATTTAAAGTTAATGCATCCAAAATATTGATGTCAGATAAAGATAATTGCAAATTGGGTTGAGTATTGAAATATACGGGACCATAAGCCACCGTAGATTCAATTGAACCCATCAGAGATGCTCTAAAATTCAGATTTCTCGCATCTCTTAATGCAGCCATAAATGATTCAGGTAACCCTTTAAGAGTTAATGGCTTAAAAGCAATTTGCATCATGCCAATATGCATAAAACAATACTTTTTTCTATAAAGCATAATATCACGTTCATTTAATAAACACACAGTTTGCTCAGAAGAATTTAAAGCAAGAGATTTCACTGAATAATATCTGATAAGATATTCCTTCTTATCATTCGGATTTACCTGTTTCAGAATACCTCCAAAACCAATATCAGAAGCATCTGTTTCTATNATGCACCTATCAATTTCCCATAGGTAAGAGTATTATAAAAAATTTGAATATTATTACCAAGAAGAGTTTTACGAACTCTTTCCGCAAATAACGGTGGTAATCCATCTATAAACTTCCCTTTCCAGTGGTCGCTATTACTTTCGGGTAAATCCATTACCCTGCTAAGGAAAGTATCTTTATACCAACGAAAATCACCTAAATGTCTACATCTAAGACCATTTAATAATGTACGAATATTTTTATACATATTAGTAAATCTACCACTAAAATGTTCTATAATGGTTAATACAAGAGTATAGACACAATCTTGTCTTCCTGCAACTAGAGCTCTTCCTAAATTATCTATTCCAGGTTCGCTCTGAATTGCGTTATAAATAGCAAGTTTATCATCAGCGGACATAAATTTATCCCACCATCCTCTTAATTGACCTGTAAAGCCAGCCACTATCATTCTAGTGATAACTGTCTCGGTATTTCGATCAGTAGTGGCTTTACAAATAGTAGAATACATCAACATACGATGTACAAGAATACTGATTTGTCTATCAGTCAAACCATCTAAATTCCATTCATAAATGGCATCACCGTTATAACTGGTGTTGGTTTGATTCCAGCCACGTTCTTCTACTAGAACATCCTGAGGTGTTGGTCTAGGATAATAATAAGTATCCATCCTAGGCATATCTCCATATCGTTTGCCTATTTTTCTAAGCTTATGAAGCTTATTTAACTCAGACCTAGTTTCTTCCCTATAATCTTTGGAAGGGTCAGAAATATTTTCTGCAAATTCAGAAGCTAAGTCAAGAGGCTTAAGATTTAGACCAGCTAATTTTTCATTAACCAGTTGTTCTAAATCTTCTCGAGATTTTATCTGAAATCCAGTAATCTCTGGAGGCCTCTGTATTGAAGGAGGTAATTTGGTAGAAGTGGAAGGCTCATCATGAGTAATTTGAGCCGAATGAATAACTAAAGATTTATCAGATGAAGAAGGAACACTCATCTTTTTCACCAAATCAATCAAACAATCAAGTTTGGAGTCAAGAGAACTAATATGTTCACCCAAAACTTTAACATATAAAGATAAATAATTATTTTGAGAAATCAAATTATTAATTTCTTTAATACCATTACCAGCAACATCATCTTCAATAAATTTTGAAAAGCGTTGAAAGTAAGGCCTGTATTATTAGGTAATACAAAAGGAGTTTGTGGTGGATAAATACGTTTCACCTGATTTCCAGAACTATCAATATAAGTTCTTTCCAAAACTTTAATATACATAGGCATATAAGTGGTTATAAACCAAGGAACAAAATATATAATTTGATTATGCAAAGCACAGAATTCATAAAATTCTTGAGAAATACTTCTTTTATCATTAGTATTATAAAACTCAATATACCAGTTTTTAAAACTTTTCCATTTATCACTGCAAAATTCAGAAAGAATATGTTTCCTTGCCGGTGATCCCGGACTAAAATCTATTTGGAACTTAATCATCATTAAATATCATCTAAATTAAAATCCATATCGGATGCAGTAGGAATATCCTTATTGGATGACTTATCATTGTCATCTCTGACTATATTCTTAGAATCAACTTTAATACGATCAACTCGTTTACTACCTTCTGTAGTAGGAATCGTATGAAGTGATGCAGCTCGATTTAATCTAGCTGGACCATAAATAGGTTCTACAGGAGTAATATAAGAATGAGATGAAGGTAATGATAACCTTCTACTATCAGTAATGAATGCCTATAAGGTATTAAGGACTTATTATCCTCAAATTGAATACAAATTCAACCTTCTGGGGTCTGACTAATATGAGAATAGTCTGGATTAGTGATCTCACTAGATTGCTGACTCTGAGATATAACAAAGTCTAAAATCCATGTGGAAGGAAAATTAATTTCATTCCAACCAATAAGTCTCCTAGTGGTGACTTTAGATTTAGCAAAAGTGGTTTCAAAAACCATAGTCTCATTTGACGTATCAGTCAATTTACATCGAGGAGTTAAAGTAGATAAGAACTTATAATAAATTCTATAAGATAAACATATAAGTTCAGATCCAGGAGCATAATTATAACCATGCGTCTTAACATTTAAAGTTAATGCATCCAAAATATTGATGTCAGATAAAGATAATTGCAAATTGGGTTGAGTATTGAAATATACGGGACCATAAGCCACCGTAGATTCAATTGAACCCATCAGAGATGCTCTAAAATTCAGATTTCTCGCATCTCTTAATGCAGCCATAAATGATTCAGGTAACCCTTTAAGAGTTAATGGCTTAAAAGCAATTTGCATCATGCCAATATGCATAAAACAATACTTTTTTCTATAAAGCATAATATCACGTTCATTTAATAAACACACAGTTTGCTCAGAAGAATTTAAAGCAAGAGATTGTTCAGTTGTTTTTATCAACTGTTTATAAGAGAATTTATCAAAAAATCCATAATCATAAATCTTATTAATTGGGACTTGAGGAATAGTCCATTTATTTAATAAATCAAGATTCAGGGGTACATCTACCTCTTCAAGTCTAGTAGGTTATGTGTGATGCAATTTGAGTTTAAATCACTAGAGGAAATTGGCTTGACTATCGCGAGGATGGATGTGACTTTCGCAGATGATTTGAGGTATTGTATGATTAATGCAACAAGAGTTCATGAAGGATTTGGCTGAATTACAGTGTGCGATCATGGCATTTATGAAGTAAAGGTATTGTGGCTTATTAGATCTTATGATATATGACTTGGAGCCAAGTGGGGGAATCTTCTATCGATGATCAGATTGAATGGTCATGTGTTATGTTAATTTTGGTTTGAGGCATATTTGTAGATTGATTACGCCTTGGAGAGGTTGGCGTGGAGGGTGAATTGAGTAAGGAAATTTTTTAATGCGTGATGTGTTATACTTCATGGGTATATGGAAATATTGGAATGATTTGGGTTGTTATTCGTGGTGGAGGTAGTATGCATGGAGCGGGGATTCAGTCAATGGCTTAGAGATGTGGGTTACTGTTACACCCCATATTTTCGTGCATAAGAGTACGTCGTAAGTCAATTGATGTAAGCTAATAAAAGAGATCATCTTTGAAAGTAAATAAAGTAAGTCAATCATGTTACCATGGAGGTTACAAATAGTTAAGATCATGAATAACAAGTACCAAGGGGGTTGGAAGGTTTAGAAGCTAAACGAATGGAAGAAAATAAGTTTCGTTGGAAGTCGACAAGTTGGGAATGTTATAACATGTACTTTTGGGATGAGATTATGGTGCTCAACATGATACGGAGGTTATGTTTTTAGTTATTTTAGTCGTATAATAGTCGTGTGTTATGTTTTGAAGTCAAGCGAGTTGTGGAAGAAAAGTTTGCAAAGTCATCACAAGTTACATTCATAAATTGCTGAAAATTAGGTCAAATATAGCTGAGCTTTTCTCCAAATGTAATTGGAATTACGGGATGATCCAGCTACCAAATTGAAGATCTAGTAGCCTAGTTTTTAATGGATTAAACCGTTCATTTATACAACATAGGATTAGAGAGATATTTGCATTTTCTCAAGACTACGCAGATTGGTAGGTGAAAAGTAGGTGCATCACCCACTTGCCAAAAGGAGAGGCCTCAATTAAAAGCTCCCAAAATGACTAGAGCGTGGCGGCCAAGAGGGGAATTTTAAGGGATTATTAACTCATTTATTTCACGCATTTTTCAGAACAAGAACATCAGATTGACCCCCTGCAACTCCTCCCCCAAAAATCCTGCACAAATCGTAGGTGATTTCGGGTGATACGATGTGATTCTAGAGCCGAAAAACCTAGACAGCTTGCTAGTTTATCTTTCTCCTTCTTGTAGCTGCATTGGGGGATTGATTTTGGATGAATAAGGACTAGGTTTCGAGGGTTCCACCTAATCCAAGGTAAGTTTATGCTTCTCCTTCCCTTATCTATGCTTCTACGAGTTGTAGCTCGATTATAAAGACTAGACCTTGTAAGTTTCGAAATAGTGGTATGCTGATTGTTGTTGTGTCACTATTTGATGGTTGTAAACTTATTTTTAAGTTGAATTCATGGCTGGTTTATAGGATAAGATTCTTAATTATGTATTGTTGGTTATGTTGCTTGATTTGAAAGAAAGGACAAGTAGGAAACGTGTTTTAATAAGTTGAAAAATTAGCTTTGAGTTGCTGAACTTGTGGGACTGTTATGGGGTCGTTTTAAAGTTGTATTTTAACTGAAAGTTAGTAGGTATTACTGAATATGTGGCGATTAATGTTGTTGATAAATTCTGGAAGGAAGAAGGAGTTTAAAACTATAGTGGTTTATGCACAAACCGAGCTTGTCGCTTGTTGTATTGTTTGAATTGTTGGAATTGTTCTTATGTTGTTGAGGGGCTGAATGGGTAGGAGAAGTTGTTGATATCTATGATGTTGTTTTTTTCTGTTGTTTTGTATTCGGAGAGGTGAGGAAATTTAGGGGAAGTGCTGCCCAATTTTCCGTAAGAGAGCTAATAGCTTAGAAATGTGTTTTGATTTCTTCCATGGCATTAACCATAGTTCATACCTTGATGTAGGTTGAAGTAATACGGACAGTGTAGATTGAGTCGTTACCAACAAAGGTATGTTAAGGCTAAACCCTTCCTTCATTTTGGCATGATCTCGTAACTACATGTGTTTGATAACGAGACATAAAGAGAAGTTCATACTCCTGAATTTATGTACATTATCCTAGCCTCATAAGTTACAGTATTCTCCATTTTGGGGACTTTGTATTCAATTAAGTATTGTCTTCTTCCAGTCAAGGGAGCAGAGGGTCTATATACGTACAACATTTTCACCACCATCAAGCCATAATCGGTGGGCAGGCCCCTATTGGGCAGTATTACAGTATTTTCACCACCATCGAGCTATAATCGGTAGGTAGGCCCCTATTGGGCAATCTCTGATCAGATGGAAAGTTATATACCGAGCCTACTGCGGCTGAGCGCCTATGAGAGAGCCTAGAATGGCCGAGATACAGAGCCTAATATGGCCGAGCACCTATGAGCGAGCTTACTACGGCAGAGCAGTTACATGTGCCGAGCCTTATAGGGCCGGGAAGCTATTTACTTACTATATTGAGAGAGTTGAGTCAGTGTCAGCAGGTAAGCATATCTTCATATTATCTTTGATTCTGAGTTAATTTCAGTTATTATATTATCAGTTCAGTTTCAACTTTCAATTATTTTGTTGCCTTACGTACTCGGTACATTATTTCGTACTGATGTCCCTTCTACCAGGGACACTACATTTCATGCCTGCAAGTCCTGATAGACAGCTGGATAGACCTTCCCAGTAGACAAAGTCAAACATATGCTTGGTTGGTAAGCTCCACCTCCTCGGAGTTACCAGATCTAGATCTTGGAGTTCATTTTATATATACGGGTTTGATGGGTAGGTTGAGGCCCTGTCCCAACCATGATACAATTCAATTATCTCTAGAGGCTTGTAGACGAGTTCTGTATATTTTGTATATTAGTATTGTGGCCTTGCCATCCCTGTGTACATGTTAGCCGGTATTGCTGGTTGTAGACATATGGTGGCCTCGTCGGCCTTGATTGGTATTGTCAGCTCGCAAGTTGGTGTCGTTGACCTAAGTTGAGGGTTACCACTCCAGAGTTCACAGTTACAAAGTTACACTCGGGCCAAATATGGCACCTAGTGCCGGCCACGCCTCCCCAGGTTTGGGGCGTGACAGTTACTTCTTAAGGTAGTTGTGTGCTAATGGAGCACAAGTCGATCAGCCCGTTTTGGTGGTACATTAGAGATATAAGTAGAGTGGATACTCTCGAGAAAATTCTAATGAGTTCATGATTCACATATGGTATTTGAGGAATTTTAGGATTTGTAAATGACTAAGATATGAGTTGCATTTGATAGTGACGAGGCTTGTGGTATTTATGTATCATTATTGATTCAGCATTTCAGCATTTGAGAGGTTAAAGAAACGACTTTAGATTCATATAAGGTCTCTTCAGAGTGGGTAACTCAGATGCGATATTTTGGGTGCTTTTGAGGGAATAAAGTAGTTTATGGGTTTAGGGAGACATGGTTTCATGCTAAGATCTGTTATGGTGAGCTTTGGTTAAAGATCGTAGTGTATTGGAAAGGAGAAGTGTTAATTTGAAGGCAATTTGGAAGGAACTCGGACACAATAGGACAACTTGGTGGTAGATCGGATCAACATGGCAGTGGAAATGATCAGTTCTTTTGGTTCTTATGATGTGGTGAGGCTTTACGGGTGTTATGTGGCAATATACTTGGGCTTAACGACCCGCGTGACTTGGTTGAGTTAGAGGAATTGAGTTCTGATGGCTTGGTTATATGCAAATGGGTTTCGAAGTGTTCTCGATGATTTCTGCCACGACTTGAGATGGATATTTTCTACTGGCATGAAGAGTATGTTACGTATAGTGATTTTCTCCTAGATGGGGTCAAGGGGAAGGTTCCTGGCTGATAGTGTATGTACCCTTCTTGTGATTCAGAATTGATAATGGGGTCATCATGTTTTCATATGATGGCATGATAAATGCGGTGCATCGTCTGGGAATGATGTTTGCATGTATAAGGTTGCGGTTCAGATTTGAAAGGAAGGTTATGAATTTTAGACAACATAGGTGGTCTCAGATGTTTAGATAAATTCTAGTACTACTTGGTATTACCTAAGAAGGGTGCGCATTTCAGAAGGCCCACTGGGTTTTGACTTATGAATTCTTTATTGATATTGCAGTACTCGCCTGATTGATCGACTGCTGATGTTAGAATTTTTCTATGTGGCACAGAAGAATTCTAGAAGCACTTCTCATGAAATGATTGGGCATGAAAGATGTGGCAGTCACTTGAGTGGTCGAATTGGGAGCGGGATGTGGTGATTCTGGTCTTCTAAGGATTTGGAGACTAGAAGTTCTCAAAGGTAGGTTGTTCCATGGTTGCGGACTATGAAGGTATGGCCAAAGTTAGACAACTGATAGTATGTGTAATGGTTAGGTTATTTGTGGACCTTTGGAGGGTTATTTATCCATTTGTGGATGACCGGAGTTGATTTGGGGGCCCATTGGTAGGTCTAACGAGGATATGTATTCTTCACCTAGTCGGATTTGTTAACTCAGCACGGTTATTGTTGAGGGGTGTGTCATTCAGTTTGAGTTGAGCTTGTTCGTGTTATGATATGATCCATGTGTTACTCTTCTATGCTTTGAAGGGCTGTGATCTGTTGGTTATTTGCACATGCTGCGCTTCTGTCTGGGTCTTGTGGCAAAATTTGAGCAAGATGGTTCTCGGGGTGATGAATAGTTGATTGCGTCTTGGTTATGGTATTTCTGGGTTGTGGTATATTGTGCTATTCTTTTCTCCATGGTTATGGTCATGCACTTCGTGTATTTGATGTTGATTTGCATATGGTTGTTGATTTTGAGCATTTTGACACGAGGTATTTCATGTGGATAGCTGTTTGGATTGGGGCACGCATCGCAGCAGAGTAATGTTGGGATATGATCTTTTGTGTTGATTTCGTGTGTTTTGGTTCTCTTGGGTGATGGGTTCCTATCATTGCGCTTGTGGTGGTATCTGTCGAGCTTGCGGGACGGTTCTCTCATTTGAGTCATTTTTTTTTATATCTTTGGGTAAATTTGAGTTGTTGCTTATTGGTGCACGGATTGCACGGTTTGTGGCTCTAGGTAGTATTGGTGTGACTTCTCAGTAGTGCAACTTGTATTTGATGAGACGAGGTCATTGGACCTAGAATGAGTGTTATTGGATTTGATTACGATATGTTTTGAGGGAAAATATAAGAAGTTAGATTGTAATTTCGCAATAGATCTTATCGAGTGAGATTGCTCCGTGACTTGTTGATCTAATGAGTGATTATGAGTTTTTGCGTGTTTCTTCCATCTTTGGCAATGTACGAAGGTTTTGAACAAGGATTTATTTGATATGTGGTTTGTTACCGGTACCGTGTTTGATATTGGGTAGTTATTATGGCTGGAAGTTATTGCTATGAGAAACTAGTTTATGCGGTATATCATGCTATTATATATTGAGTTATGGTTATGGCTTGATACAACTTGTTTAGACTTGCACAGTGTACGAATGCGAGAATCAGATCTTATGATGAGTTCCACATGTTGGAGATTTGATTCTAAGATTCATGGGCTAAGGTTGAAGTAAGGATTTTTAGTTAGGTTGGGTTGTCAAGCTTATATTTATTGGGGTGACGTGGGACCACCCACGGGTATGTGCATGGTGAGTTTATATAGTGATTTGATGGCTTTGCAATGACTCTTGGCATGTTCGATGACGAAAAATATGTTTAAGTGTGGGAGAATATAACGACCCAACTGATCGTTTTGAGCATTTGCATTTTGTTCAGCTATTGGAATCTTGAGTAGCTTCATATGATGTATTATGACTTGTGAGAATCATCGGTTTTGGTTTTCAGGTGATTCGTGATTGATTTGGAAGAATGATTCTCAACTAGGAAGCTTTAAGTTGGAAGAGTCGACCAAGTTTGACTTTTGTGTACTTGGCCGCGGATCGGAGTTTTGATGGTTTCGTTAGGTCTGGATTGTGATTTTGAACTTGGGATTATGCCCTAATTTGCATTTTGATGTTTCTAGAGGGTTTTGGCCCTATTTGGCGAAAGTTGGCAAATTTAAGAACTTAAGAGTTCATGCGTTTGACCAAGAGTTGAATTTGATGTTATTGGACTCCAATTGGTATTCCGAGACTTTGAATAGGTCTATATAGTTAATTGAACTTGTGTGCAAAATTTGAAAGTAATCCGAAGTGTTTAAGTGTGATTCAGATACTCTTTTGAAAAAATGAAGATTTAACAATTTAACAAAAATTCTATTCGGTTTGAGACTCAATTCTTAGTTGTGATGTTCTCGTGGGTGTTTTGATGTTTTGGATAAGTTTGGATGATGTATTTGTACTTGTTGGTATGATTGGATGGGGTCCCAAGGGGCTCGGGTATGATTTGGATCATTGGTTGAGAAATTAGTTAAATTAAGGATATCGGGTCAAGATAACCTCTTTTCGGTGTTTTGAGTGTGCGAGCAGGTTCGTGGCATTTTTATGATTGAAATGCATATATGGTTTGTGTCCGGGATGTTCCGAATGAGGTTTGGGTGCTAAAACAAATATTTTCTTATTGCTGATTTTTTTTCTGGTGTAAATAATTACGAAAATGCCATTTATATTCCAAAAGTTTTCATATTTCTTTTAAAACTTCAAAACATCATATCTCCCTCATTTTAAGACCAAATTGGGTGATTCAAGAGGCTATCTTGGGTGTAATCTCGCAAAGATCATATTGGGCTTATCAAACGTAGTTTCAAGATCATCTAGGATTTAATTCGAGCTGGGACATCTGCTGTAAATTTTTTTTTTTGTTTCGAAATTTAGTTATTTTTTCTAGCAAGCTTTTAGAGCTCGGATTTGGGCGATTTTGAAGGAGATTTTTTCATCACATGGATTGGAGTAAGTATTTTTGACTCGATTTTAGTTATATTCCACGATTCCATCTTCGATTTTGGGATTTCATTGATCGTTTCAAAAGAATAATTGAGGTTTTTTTTTTCTAAACTTTTCTAAAGTGATTAATTGAGTTTTGAACATCGATTCGGAGTCGAATTTGAGTGTATGGTTGGACTCGTAATTGAATGGGTTATCAGAATTTGTTTGTCGGATTCCGAGGTGCTGGCCCGAGTTTGACTTTTATGTTGACTTTGAGTTTTGATTAAAGATTCGACCTTTATCGATTGAGTTTGTTTCATCGGGCATTATTTGATGTTTTTGAGTTGATTTTTGCTAGTTTTGAGTAGTTCGGAGGTCAATTTATGCGGGATGGCATTTCTAGAGTGCTGTTTGGTTTGCTCGGTATATGATTCGGCTTGTTCGAGGTAAACAACATAACTAAACTCGGAACTGAGGCTATTTATCTTGAAAATTGTGTTATTTGTGTTGTGTTGGGGTGATGCACATGCTAGGTGACAGGCGTACGGGCGTGCACAGTGGTAATCATGATCCGTGTTGATTTTTGTACTGTGTTGCTATCAAATCTTGTTTTATCCGTGTAGTCCCTACTTATTAGAGTAATTAAACTGTGATTCATATTAAAAATCATGTTTAGGCTATGTGCTTATTTAGTTGAGATATACTGAGGCTATTTCTGTTGTTTTGAAATATATGCCTTAACTGTAATTATGTACTTAGTCATGACTCTTCATTTGCATATCATATCTCAGTTTCAGTTCATCATTCATTGTTCCATCACATGTTATTATTGTTTGGGCTGAGTGGTACGAGATTTTTAGCCTTTGAGACTAGAGAGATTGATGACTGAGGTGAGCTTGAGAGCCGTGTTATGAGTGTCCGCAACAGGCTATGTTGGTAGACCTTATAGGCTTTTATTAACTCCTGGGCAGGATCCTTTCCTCTAGAGTTGGACATACCAGCAGTGAGGGTAGGCACAATGAATATGCACGTGCTTTGGTGAGGGGCTTTTGAGCCAGTCGCCCGTATAGTGTTGAGTGATATTGTGTGTGTGTGATGAAGTAGGTATTTGAGACAGACAACTTGAGTATGTTGAGGGTGAGAGTATCTGGGATATCACCGTTAAATCATTCATTTGACATGCACACTTGCTATGTAGACATAGAGGTGCATTTTCCTCATACTAGACGGTACTGTGATATTCGTTATTTGACATGTAGGCATAGAGACATATATTCCTCATGCTAGACAGTAGATGATAATTGATGACTTGACATGTATATTGACATATAGGCATAGAAATGCACTTTCCTCATGCTAAATGGTAAACGGAAATTCTTATCTAGTGTTGTGAGTTGGGAATACAGTTCTTTTGATAAACTCATGTTCAGTTGATTTTTAGTGGCAATAGTTGGACTTCACCGATATACCTGAAAAGCATGTCTACTATTTCTGTAACTGTGAACTAGCTGAGCATAATATCTTTTGAGTTATTACCTTTACTGCCTTCATTATATTATTATGAGTTGTTATTGGCTATTAGTGTTTGACACTGACCTTCTTCTTGTTTTTCTCTTTCTCCTTCTTGAAGTCTGCCTGAAGATCGACATGTACCTTAGCCGTATCGCCATATGCTGTCTCGAGCTTTCTAACAGAAGCTGCTAATTTCTTATGAGACTTTACTTGTTTTTTCTGGGCCTCCAAGTAGGTATTCATCTCCTCTTTAGTACAATAGTTAGGCATAGGCTGGGAGTCGAGGATCCATTAGGGAGCTCTGACACTAAATTACGAATAGAGACAAGCTAGGAATTAAGCATCCAAATGGTCCCTTGGGCTGTGTCGCCTGGGAGGACTCTAATCCGGCAACTATGGTGATTTTCCTTTTCATGCTTATGAATGCACAACCCTTTCTTGTCACGCTCACAGATGCAAGGGTTTGTCAGCCGGTAACCAACGATCGGTGCTACACACATCAACATCTACCTGCCGGCACAACTCTGTGATCGACGAAGGGAGTATCATGCCTGAAGTGTCTTGTAGCAAGTACTCTTTCAGCTCCTAAATGATAAAATAACCGAAATTCACCGGAATGCCGTCAAATATGTATGCTATCATTAGGGCCCGGACATATGGAAAATCAGAGACACTCCCACAAGGTCAGACTACTGCTGTAGATTATGTACAGCCACTTCTTGGCCTCAATTGTGAAATCAATAATTTTAAGCCTTCCTCTTGTGGGCCCACTTCACTCGCTTGTCTGAGGGATAAAGTTGAGAAACTAGGCAATCTTTTTTGGAGCATGTATCTTTTTCTCGCACCGGTCAAGTGGATAGTTCGGAAGCCCATAGACATCATTGACCTTATTACCAAATCTCAGTTTTTTTTCCCCTTATGATGAGTTCTGAGTTGTTGAACTTTCTACGGTTAAGATTGGCATAAAACTCGCGAACCCATTCCTCATTGGCATCGCACGGAGTAGGCATGAAACACGTTCAACCAGTGGTCTATAGACGGCCATAGAAATCTAGAAGTAGCTCGACTAGTCTTTCCCTGGAGATCACCTTTTCAAGTAAGACCTTCTTTGTAAGAAGGTTGTCATGGTACCGACGATGACAATAAGCGGACATGAAGCGATCAGTAACATATTTCTCTTCCACAGCCTATTTTTCAATTTCATGGTCATGTGCCGCGTGGTCATTCATGTTTGGATTCATTTTTTAAGCTCAAAGTACCTAAAAAAATAATAACCAAGTTAGTCGGGCGTTAGAATCATGTTAAGCAAGTTAAAACACTTCAATAAGGCCAAAGAATCAAGCAAAACGGGTTCTGGAAGCTATATTTGCAAAGCTACTGGTTTGTAGAAATTTTGCCTAGTCATCGCACCTGCGGACAAGGATGCGTATATGCGAAACTTCTTTTGCAATTTTTGAAAAAATTGACCCAAATCGCACCTGCAAAAAAATCATCGCAGGTGCGGACTGCATCTATGGCCTTTTCTTCGCAGAGCGCTTTTCACCAGATTTTCAAGAGACCAGAATTACCAATTTGTTCAATTCAAATCATGATTTTTGGCACTGAATTTATACTTAAGACTTCTAAATTAGTGCAATACATGAACAAGTGACTTGAACAAATTTGATTTTAAGGCATGTAGCATCTTCGGAAAATTCATCGAACACTTATCAAGCAACGAGAGAGTTTTGATCCTTTAAACTAATTGGGTACTCAGACTTCCCCAATTTCTTTATGTTTCATCATCACACAACACATACTACACTCAACCAATTTCCTCATCCCTAATACTAACATTGATACAGAGGGAAAGAGGGAATTAGGGGATTCAGCCATGGAAAATCAGAGATGAAGAAGAAGAAGAAAATAGAAGTAGAGGAGAAAGAGAGGAAGAGTGTACCTGAGTAGTCTTTGTGTGAGTAGTGGAGTGAGAGCAGTAGTCATGGGGGAGATAAGAGGGGTTTTGGGTTGGGGATTTGAGAGTGAAAAGGGGGATGGTATTACTTGCTGAATAAGTTTTGATTCCTTATACATACACGACAAGCCGCATCTGTGGAATTTTAATCGCTTCTGCGAAGCCGCTGCGGTAAGAAGATAGCTTCTGCGCGAAAAGCGCATCTGCGACCCTTTATCCACTTCTGCGGTTCTACATCTACGTAACTTTTTATGCAGGTTCAGTTTCACCAAATATCAGATAGGAATAACTAGGCAGCCATTGTTTTGGCCTATATCCAACACCTCAACTTGCTTAAATCAACTCCGAAATTTCTGAAAATTTGCATATTAGTAAAAACAATATAATAAACTATTCCAAAAAAGAAAAGTTTCAAAAATAAGTCAAATCAACCTAGGGGCCTCCGAATTCGTTTACGGGCATACGCCCAAGTTCAAAATTACGATACGAACCTATCCGAGCCATCAAAACACCGTTCCTGGGTCATTTTCACAAAAGTTAAACTTTAGTCAATATTTCAAACTTAGGTTTCTACGCCAAGAACCGAAGGGTCCAAATCAATCCAAAACCTTCCCGAGACGAAACTAACCAGCTCCGCAAGTCATAAAACCACAAATACACATGTGTGAAGCATCAAAAGTGGAAACGGATCTCAAATACATAAAACGATCGGTCGGGGTGTTACACCCAGTTGTAACGTTATATTCCTTATTTCAAAAAAGAGAGAATG
>MCJB01005692.1:14826-26541 GCA_002018475.1 Nicotiana obtusifolia
ACTTGCTGAATAAGTTTTGATTCCTTATACATACACGACAAGCCGCATCTGTGGAATTTTAATCGCTTCTGCGAAGCCGCTGCGGTAAGAAGATAGCTTCTGCGCGAAAAGCGCATCTGCGACCCTTTATCCACTTCTGCGGTTCTACATCTACGTAACTTTTTATGCAGGTTCAGTTTCACCAAATATCAGATAGGAATAACTAGGCAGGGGGGGGGGGGAGAAGGAACGATCCAACACCCACTGGAGCTGCGACAGCGTATAACACTACTTGTCAGGCACGCCAATTGTCACATAATAACTAAGCATTTGAATAAACTTGGTTAAGTAAAATTAATAGCAGAAATATCATAATTATCTAATGAAAATAGTAACATTAACGATACAACCATCCTCAAAATCTGGTGTCAATGAGTTCATGAGCACTATTGAGTATCAAAATACAAATCAAATCCTTAGTACAACTATTTGAACAATAGAACAATGATAAGGGAAAATAAAGGAAAGAGATTCAAGGTTTGCAGACGTTGTAGCAGCTACCTCGAGGTCTCCAAATACTGGTACCAACATGGATCTAGCAATCACCACGTCAAGATGTACCTGGATCTGCAAAAGAAATGCAGAATGTAGTATGAGTACAACCGACCACATGTACACAATAAATAACAGAACTAACCTTGGGCTGAAAGCAGTGACGAGCTCAGAAGAAGATAGTCAGAAACCAATATAAATGACAACACAAATATAATGATGACAATAGCAGTAAGTAACTCATGGAATTATCATAATCAACTCGTTCATATTACAGGAATTTAAACATGCTTTAAAGTATAACAATTAAGGCCTAACACTGATAAGAACATGTCAGTTACACCTAGCATGAGGAATGATACATCTCTATGCGTACATGTCAAGTATGCATGTCAAATGAATGATTTCACGGTAATATCCCCGGATTCTCTCACTCTCCACATACTCAAGTTGTTTGTCTTAAATGTCCACCTCATCACACCCACACAATCACTCAGCACTATACGGGTGCTTGGAATCAGTGCCCCTCACCAAATCACGTGTATATATATGTCACTGTGCCTATGCTCACTACTGGTACGTTATACTTCGGCAGGGTGGATCCTTCCCAAGCGCTAATCAACAACAACAACAACAACCTAATATAATCCCACAATTGGAGTCTAGAGAGGCTAGAGTGTACGTAGACCTTACCCTTGCCTTTAAGAAAGCAAAGAGACTGTTTCCGGAAGACCTTCGGCTCAGGAAGGAAAAAGGGGAGGGGCAGTAACAAACATGACGATCTGACAACCGAAGCGAAAATACAAAACTAGCAATAGGTAATGGAATCAGAAAACCGAAACAAAGACAACAAAAAGTAGTAACAAAAGTCTAGGGATATGAAAAAATAATTAAAAACACTAAGTGGTGTATCAAAACTACTGTTACAAACAAAGACAACACTTGGCTACCTAAACCTTAACCTTTATTCTCAACCTCCACACTTTCCTATCCATGGTCATGTCCTATGTAAGCTAGAGCAACACCATATCTTGCCTAATCTCCTCTCCCCAATACTTCTTCGGCATAACTCTAGCTCTCCATTGACCCTCTAATTCCAGCCTCTCACACCTCCTCACAGAAGCATTTCTGCCTCTGCTCTTCACATACCTGAACCATCTAAGTCTCGCCTCCCCCATCTTGTTCTCCACAGGGGCCACATCCACTTTGTCGCGGATAACTTCATTTCTAATTTTATCTAACCTGGTATGCATGCACATCCACCTCAACATCCTCATCTCAGCCACCTTCATATTCTGGACATGAGAGTTCTTGACTGGCCAACACTTCGCCCCATACAACATAGTTGGTCTAACCACTGCTCAATAAAACTTACCTTTAAGTTTCAGTGGCACATTTTTATCACATAGAACACTTGAAGAGAGCCTCCATTTCATCCATCCCGTCCCAATACGGTGTGTGACATCCTCGTCGATCTCCCTATTCCCTTGAATAACAGACCCAAGGTACTTGAAACTTTCTCTCCTGGGGATGACTTGTGAATCAAGCCTCACGTCCTTGTCCACATCCTGAGTCGTGCCACTGAACTTGCACTCCAAGTATTATGTTCTTGTCCTGCTCAGCTTGAAACCTTTGGAGTCTAGGGTCTGTCTCCATACCTCTAACCTCTCGTTAACACCACATCGCGTCTCGTCAATCAGTACAATGACATCCGCAAATAACATGCACCACAGCACCTCCCGTTGAATGTGACACGCCAACGCGTTGATCGCAAGAGCAAACAGAAATGGGCTGAGGGCTGACCCATGATCCAACCCCATAAGAACCATCGTACAGTTTCGAGTCCCCTCCCACTGTCCTCACCCAAGTCTTAGCACCATCGTACATGTTTGTTAACCATCCAAAACACACCTGGGGCTTCCGGGACTCCATCCAACTACACCAACTAGTCCAAAAACACCTTACGAACTTATTCTACGCCTCAAATCATATCAAACAACATGAGAATCACACCCTATTTCCAGCCTAATTAAACTAATGAACTTCAAACTTCTTAAACTAATGTCGAACCATACCAAATCAACTCCGAAAGACCTGAAATTTTGCACACCAGTCCCAAATGACACAACAAATATATTTCAACTCCCAAAACCAAAATTCGAACCTGGTTCAACAAAGTCAACTCTCAGTCAAACCTTCAACTTTCAAACTTTCGCCAAAAAGCCTCAAACCAACCTGCGGACTTCCAAATAAACATCCAGACATACGCAACTATCGGAACCATCAATACTCCATTCCGGAGTCGTCTACACAAAATTCCAACTCGGCTAACTCTTCGAACTTAAGCCTTCAACTTTGGGACTAGTTGTCCCAGTTAACTCCAACACTTCCCCGAAACCAATCCAACCACCACGGCAATTCACATAACCACAAGTGAACGTAGAAGAGGAGATAAATAAGGGAATAGGGCTACAATACACGAAAGAACCGGCCGGGTGGTTACATTCTCTTCCTCTTAAATAAATGTTCATCCTCGAACGGGTCTAGAATCAACTTGGAGTCTCAAATAGGTGTAGATATCTTCTCCACATCTCCTGATCGGTTTCCCAGGTATCATCCTCAAATGCCTGACCTCTTTACTGAACCTTCACTAAGCTATGTTCTTCGACCTCAACTTCCGAACCTACCGACCCGAAATAGCCACTGCCTCCACATCATAAGTCAAATCACCATCTAATTAAACTGTGCTAAAGTCCAAAACATGCGACGGATCGTCATAATACTTCTAGAGCATAGAAACATGAAACACTAGGTGAACACCCGATAGACTAGGTGGCAATACAAGTCTGTAGGCCACCTCCCTAACTCTCTCAAGCACCTCAAATGGCCCAATATACCGAGGGCTAAGATTTCCCTTCTTCTCGAACCTAATCACACCTTTATGGGCGAAACTCTGAGAAAAACATTCTCACCCGCCATATTTGCAACATTACAAACCTTCCTGTCATCATAAATCTTCTATCTGGACTGTGCCGTGCGAAGCCACTCTTGGATCAACTTTACCTTCTCTAGAGCATCACGAACCAAATCAGTGCCCAACAAGCTAGCCTCCTAGGCTCAAACCAATCAACTAGAAAATGACACCTCCTCCCATATAAGGCCTCATAAGGATCCATTTAGATACTAGACTGAAAGCTGTTGTTGTTGGAAAGCTCTGCTAACAGAAGAAACTGATCCCATGAACCTCCGAAATCCAAAACACAGGTACGTAACTTATTCTCCTAGATGTGAATGGTGTGCTCGGACTACCCGTCCGTCTGCGGATGTAATGCTCTACTCAACTCAACCCGTGTGCTCAACTCTCGATTTAGTGCTCTCCAAAACTACAATGTGAATTGCGTGCCTCGATCAGAAATGATAGAAATGGGCACACCATGCAAGCGGATAATCTCCTGGATGTAAATATGAGCCAACCACTCTAAAAAATAGGAAGTTACCATTGGAATGAAGTGCGCGGACATAGTCAATCGGTCAACAATAACATAGATTGTGACATATTTCTTCAAGGTCCGTGGCAAGCCTACCACAAAATCCATAGTCATGCGCTCCCACTTCCACTCCGGTATCTCCAATCTTTGAGTCAACCCTCCCTGTTTCTTATGCTTATACTTCACCTGCCGATAATTCAAACACTGAGAGACACAAGAAACAATATCTTTCTTCATTCTCCACCACCAATAATGTTATTTCAAATCACGATACATCTTCGTGACACTTGGGTGAATGAAATAGTGTGAGCTGTGAGCCTCCTTAAGGACCAAATCTCTCAACCCATTAAAATTTGGAACACAAATCTGGCCTTTAGCCGCATAACACCATCATCACCAATCATAATCTCCTTAGCACCATCGCGCTGAACCGTGTCCTTCAATACCAACAAGTGAGGATCATCAAACTAGCGAGCCTTGATACGCTCAAATAATGATGACTACGTTAAAATGCAAGAAAGAACCCGGCTGGAACATTACTGAATCAAGCCAAAACTCACACTTGGAGAATTTAGCATATAGCTTCTTCTCCCTCAAAGTCCGGAGTACGATCCTCAAATGCTGCTTATGAATTTCATGGCTGCGTGAGTACACCAATATATAATCAATGAATACTATGACGAAATGATCAATATATGGCTTGAACACACTATTCATCAAGTGTATAAAGGCCGCTAGGGCATTGGTCAGCCCAAAAAACATCACAAGAAACTCGTAGTGCCCATAGCAGATCCTGAGAGCGGTCTTTAGAATATCTGAATCCCGAATCTTCAAATGATGATACCCCGACCTCAAATCAATCTTCGAAAACCCTGAAGCTGATCAAATAAGTCATTAATGCGTGGTAGTGGGTAGTTGTTCTTAATTGTAACTTTGTTAAGCTGCCTGTAGTCAATGCATATCCTCTTAGTACCATCCTTCTTCTTCACAAGCAACTAGGCCTGATGAATCCCTTATCAAGTAACTCTTGAAGCTGCTCCTTTAACTCTTTCAATTCTACTGGTGCCATGCGATATGGTCGGATAGATATAGGCTGAATGCCCAACACCAGATCAATAGCAAAATCAATGTCCCTAGTGGGTGGCATGCCCGATAGGTGAGCTAGAAATACATCTGAAAAGTCTCTCACTACCGAAACTGACTCAAAAATAGGAGTATCAGCACTGACATCCCTCACAAAAGACAAATATGCCAAATATCCCTTCTCATCTATCCGTTGAGCCTTCAAATGAAAAATCACTCTACTAGGAACATAATCCAGGGTGGCTTTCCACTCCGATCTCCGTACCTCCGGCATCGCCAACGTCACGGTCTTAGCGTGACAATCAAGAATAGTGTGACATGGGGACAACCAATCCATGCCCAATATCACGTCAAAAATCAACCATGCTAAGTAGTAAAAGATCGACTCTGGTCTCATAGCCCCCTATACTCACCACATATGAACGATATACGCGGTCCACAACAATAGAATCACCCACCGGCATATATCGCACCCTATTTTGTACGAGTCAAAACAAACAAGAAGGTTAACTGAAGTTTAGAGTCGCCACCTAGTATTTAAGGTATACTAGGACACCTTTACGACACTACGTAATGTACACTCTAATTATGGACTGCAAAAATAGTTGAGATTACAGGTAAGGATTCAAATTATCTCGAGGGAAAGGCGTTAGGCATCCTTCAAGATCCACAAAAAGTGATTCTGGTGGAATCGATCAAATAAAGGAGGTATTAAGTAACTTTCACTACTATCACAAAGAATTCAAATAAGAGAGTGATCTAACATGTACCCAAATGGATAGTTAAATACATATTGAATTTTGTGCAAATAAAGTATGTAATTGTCTTTGTTGTTTGAAAATAAAACGATAAGTATGCCGACTTGTATATAATATATGTAAAGTGTACAGAGGAGCCATATTTCGAATAAATAGGCCAAATATGAAATTGAATTTAGACAAAGATTAATTAAATATTTGACAAGATATACAACAAAATAAAAGTATGGAAAAGGACTCAAAAAATATATTGAAGAATCGTATTTTAGTATGAGTTGAATAATATGAAAATAATAGTACTTAAAATGCATAAAACAAAGGTTTAGTTTTCACGAGAACAAGTTTAAAAGAATTGACTTATGACTCAAGGATAAACGTTTTAGATGGGTGACTAAAGTATGAGAGGAACTTGTACTAAAGGGTGGAGTGATAAAAAAAGAATAATTATTTGTCATGAAAGAGCATAAAGAATTATATCACGAAAAGATGTATATGTAATAAAATATTTTAAGATTGGAAAAAAATTAATCCAAAGCAATTAGCTATGACAATATTAATTAGTAAATGACTATTCACGAATTGATTAGTGTAAATAAAATAATGAGAGAGTGATATGGAATATGATAATGGGAAATGACCGTAATATTTCATGAATTGTGTTAAAACCGATTTTATGTATTTTACAAGTGGAAAGCTATTTATTTATTACGCTACAAGTATTTGAACAACTAAATTTTTAATTAACCTAGCATGATATTCTAAGTTCAGCTAATCTAGCATATATGAGTGATCTTGAAATAAAGCGGGGAGTTTGCCGGGGTTTTGTTTTTGATTTTCTCCAAGCATCGTCTTTGGAAAGCAATTTGTATGATAGTACCTCGTAAGACAAAAGAAGTAAAAGTGTTAATAAACTAATATGATGTAAAAAATAAAATAATAAAGTGACATGTTTTTAAAATGGATTTTGTTTAGAAATGTTTTTGGGAAATTATTCTTGAAAATGATTTGAAAATATTTTTGTTTTTGAAAGATTGTTTAAATTTTTTTTTTTTGAAAAGGGTTTTGAAAAATAGTTTAAAAATATCATAGGAGGCTCGGATTATATTTTTTATTTCCGTCTAGATATGAGAACTGCTTTGGTTGCGACTACGGTAGATAGCCGTGTCGCCGTCCAAAGGTTGTTGGCTCGTCACATTCTCGTCTTATCCTTTTTCGATGTTTATCGTCATCGCCTTCTTATTTTGAGACCGGTCCGGAGGGTCATGGCCTCAATAACACGAGATTATTGTCATCGGCCTTATAGCTAAGTTAACAATGTACACTATTAATCCCACAGTTAAACTCCAACAGCAATGGAATGAAATTCCAAGTATGTAATGCAATAGGACAGCTTCATAGAGGTAGAAATTCGAAAGAGGCATTAGTAAAATTAGACATAAAGTAAACGGCGGCGAAGCTAACAACTAATGAAGAAGCAGATGCCCCAATGAAGATGTCGATTGCGAAATCAGACCCAAAATGGACTCTTGGCAACTCAAAATCCAAATGAACCAAGATAAGTATGTGAGACATGAATCCAAAAACAACAAATAGTAACAGCCAATCTCCGGCTTCGATGGAGTTTTCCGGCGAGTCCGGTCAGATTCTGGCAATATTTAATTTCCAGAAATTAACCAAACTAAATTGAAAATAATGAAATAATAGCTGCAGGGACAACAAAACAAGCAGATGGAGGAGAAACACAATAACAGGCCCAAACAGAGGTGGCATCGAGAGATACAAGATAGGCTTTAACGACTCTTCACTTGTGGTGTGGCCACAACGGTTGTGAGCACCGGAACGACACCAAAACAACATGCGCAAAGACGTCGCCGGAACATTTATTCCAACCAAACTCGCCTCCCCAAAAAAATTCAGATCCCGTTAGTGTCACGCCCCAAACTTGGAAGGCGTGGCTAGCACTCGATACCGTACTGGCCCGAGCGAACCACTCTGAAACTCATGATTATTCGACGAAAACTAGAACATTCATAGGCTGACTTGGCTAAACTTATTCTTTTTGTAACTATCATGGGCCAACATAGACACAACGTACTGTATAACTGTAAGTGGGCTAATGTTGTATCAGCGAGCCATCGTACTCAAAACATGGATACACACGGGCCGTCAAGGCCTCTGACATCCTGTACATACTGAACCTGTGTCTACAAAGCCTTTAAGAGTATCTGACATCAAAATATGGTCAGGACAGGACACTGACCTACCCATAAGTATATATATACATAGGGCGGTTTGATAACCTAGACGCGGCTGTACTCCGGATGAAATGGAGATTTGCCAATCCTCATCTGGATATCAACTTCGTCTATTATAATAGCCCGTCCAACTAGATACCTAAACCTGCAGGCATAAATGGAGTGCCCCAACAATGGGACATTAGTACAAAGAAATGTACTAAGTATGTAAGGCAGATAACATGTGAATAACTTAATTGAAACTGAACTGGCATGTATATATCTTATATTGGAAGAAATTTGGAGGGTCAATGAGATTTGGGAATCATACTTACCTTATTCGTACTCGTAACCTATCTGTATTGAATTATCCAACTACCTTACAAAGGATGTAGACTAAAAAGGGAAGGTTCCGTTGGTCGAGAACATCTAATGTCGCGACTGTCGTACATACATCTAATTCATGTCATGATATACCTGAACTTGTTCCCATATGCTATCTGTACTTGAAACCATCATATTATGGAACATCATCTATAACATTCTTCTAGCCGTCATACCTTATATCCGAATACTTACCTAAGACAGATGAAACATCTCTAAGGCTACCCTGAAACATAAAAGTGGCACTTACGCGTTTCATAAGAGACCATCCGTAAGGTTCACTAATAAACATGAATAACAGTGGCTCGTACGCGTATCATAGTAGACCGTCTGTACGACTCATAATACTGAGGTCTAGCTATGCGTGCAACTGAGACTGTCCATAACAAGCCTTCATTATGTACCTATGCGTTCATAGACAATACATAGGGCTTCATTTTACACCTACACGTTCATAGACCGTCCATAGGGATCATGTCTTATACGTATTCATTTCATATCACTCATGCAGACATCATTTAATCTTCAATAGATAAACTTGTATTCATAATATATAAGTTTGTGAGTAACTTGTTATAATAACCAAACCTTATTCCTTAGCCACTTGCTACGTCATCCTTTGTATTCTATATTATTTAGCCATAAAGAACATTGCAACTATTTCAAAATCGCACTTATATCCTTATTTCACATCACGGCTCATTTCTAGGGATTACATGATTCCTTCTACTTATAGCTATGTAATATTCTTAGCTTGTGAGGCTACTTAATTTTTTTTTATATATATATATATACATATGTATGTATATATGTATATAAAAAGAGTTGCCGGATTTACGCTGTATCAACTTATATTCTTATTGCTAAACTTATCATATTCTATAATTTATGACTACATAGGTAACAAATATCGTCTCTTAACATCACCCTCATATATAATCAACCATATTTAACTTGAGAGAAATGTAACTATCTTCGTGGGTCTTTATCAGTTTTGTGGACACAAACATGTAAGTATTGGAAGTTGTGCCATTTTTTAGGTCGAAATATTTTTATCATGCTGCAAACTATACATTATGCTACCTTGGTGAACTATTCGTATATAACTATCCCTCATTATACTGACATTATATTGCTTCTGATTCGTCAGACCACTGGTACGTAATGTTTGATTAACATCTAAAAGACAAGGACCTTTCGGAAGACTCTATTTACTCCTCAAGAACTAATGAAAGTACGGCCAACGCAATCCATTTCAACATTCATTTGACTATACTCGTGAACGGACCTTAATCATCAGGATAGTATATATACAAAGTCTCTTCCCATATTCCTTATAAAGGCAACCTAACTTACGGAACCATGCTAAAGAAAAGAAAGAAAGACCTTACATACCTCATAATATCCCGTCCAATCCTCAAGTTAACTTAACGTGCAGCTCCTGTGTCTACAAGCAATGAACAATACTTTTGTCACAATACGAATGCCATAGCTTATCGCATTTGAACGATACACTTTATTCTACGATAAAATGGACAGCACCTCCCTGTTTATATGACCTCCCAAAAGTTACAACAACCAACAACATCAACAATACTTTTAATAAGCCTTTCAAAACAGTTTGACAATCCTACGAGCGGCAAGCTCGATTTGTGACAATAATATTAACCGCCAAACATTCAATTATCCCTACTAATTTCAGCCGCAATACAACTTTTAAACGACCCTATAAAAGTCCCACAAGTTTAGCAACTCAAAACTTAATTTTAAAATTACTAAAACACGTTTCCGACTTCTCTTTTCTTTCAAATCGAGAAACAAAATCAACAGTACAATAATTAAGCCTCTTCTCATACAAAACAGCCATAAATTAAACTTAAAATTAAGTTCACAACCAGCCAACATCGACTCCACAACAAACAACATACTAATCTTTCAAAACTCGCAAGTTGTAGTCTTTATGATCGAGCTACAACTCGTAGAAGCTTATATATGAGAAAGAGAAGCATAAAGTTACCTTGGAGTGAGTAGAACCCACGGAACCTAGTCGCTCCTCATCCAAAACTAGACCCCCAACGTAGCTACAAGAAGGAGAAAGGAAACTTAGCAAGCTGTCCGGATTTTTTGGCACTAGAATGATTTTGTATCACCCGAAATCACCTAGGGTTTGTGTGGGATTTTTGTGGGAGGAGTTGAAGGATTTCAATATGAAGTTCTTAGACTGAAATATGAGTGAATGAAATGATTTAATTCATCCCTTAAAGGCCCCTTGGCCGCCCCTTTTTGGGGATTTCTTTGGTCCCTTCATTTAAACAAGTAGGAGACACACCTACTTGTCACCTACTAATCTGTGCAGTCTAGCGAAAACACGAATATCTCTCTACTCCGATGTTGTATTGAAAAATAACTTAATGCGTTGGAAATTAGACTCGTAGTTATTCAATTTGTTAGGTGCATCATCTCGTAATTCCAAGTATATTCAGAGAAAAGCACATATATATTTGACATAATTTTCAGCACATTTATGAATGTAACATGTGATGACCTTGACCAACTTTTATTCCACAACTCGCTTGACTTCAGAACATAACACACGACTATCATACGACTAAAATAGCTCATACATAATCTCCTTATCATGTTAATAACCTTCATCTCACCCCAAAAGTACATGTTATAATAGTCCCAACTTGTCGACTTTCGACAAAACTTATTTTCTTTAATTCTTTTAGCTTCTAAGCCTTCAAACCATCTTGGTACTTTTTACTCATGATATATTTTGTAACCTCCACGGTAACATGATTAGCTTACTTTATATACTTTCAAAGATTATCTCATTTCTAAGCTTACCTCAATTGACTTGCGATGTACTCTTATGTACGAAAATATGGGGTGTAACGGTTAGATCTAAGCATGTCGAATGTAGAATTAAAGCATACAAAAATAGCATTGTCAAAACAGTTGCTGGCCGGTAGTCATATTGGGGGGCGACTCCATTAGACAGTGGTAACAACCATGGCTTGCTGGCGTGAGAAAGAAGAAGAGAGATAGTGAGGGTGATGGGGATGGGAGGCGCGTCAGTAAATGGGCCTTTTGGAGGGAGTGTGCGTCTCTCTCAGGATGAGAGATGAAGAGTGATCACAATTTGGAGGGTACGACTAATGATAAGGAAAATGAGAGAGAGATGTATAAATTAGAGTTTGGCTCTGAGCAAAATCTGATTGGGGGGGGGGGGGG
>MCJB01005692.1:26561-50964 GCA_002018475.1 Nicotiana obtusifolia
GGGGGGGGGGGGTGGTAATGTGTAGTGTGTGTAGATATTTTCTAGGTGTAAAAATAAAAGATGTGGCCCTTATTTAAGAAAAAATAAATGTAAAGTAGAAAAAAAAACATGTGGTAGAAAATAAGAGAGAGCTATGTCACATCAAGTCACATCAAGTGTCTTGTCACATCTTGATGTTGATGGGATATTGAATTTGATCGGACTTTATCCGTATTTCAAAATAAATTCTATTGGCTTCCACGCAATTAAATATATTGTGTTGTAAGAATTAAAAATATTTATTTAATTAAGAACACTTGTAGTATTTATTTAAAATGTCAATTGCTACAATATATTGTATTAATTATTATTTTTAATATTTAAAAGGATAATAAATTGATAGAATATACTAATATTTAAAAAATAGGACAATCATCAATAAATTATTTGAAATTTAGAAAAAATGGATGAAAATGTTAGTATTTAGCTAACTGCAATAAAATGATAAAAATTCCAATATTTTGTGAAAATAGAAATAATTATCAATAAATTGCATTAAAGCTAAAATAATGTGCAAAAAATCTACATTTTATCATATTTTAAATATGAAGCCTGCAGAAGTTAATTTTAAATAAGAAGGGTCAAAATTGAGTGTCAACATCGTAGATACATGAGCATGCATAACTAAAGAATCATGAGGCATATCCAAATAACGAGCAATGTACGATGACACATATGAAGAAGTGGAACCAGGGTCAAATAATATTGAAGCATCCTTGGGGCACATTGAAACAATGCCTGTGATCACAACATCAGAAGCAACTGCCTCTGTCCTAGCGGGAAAAGCATAGCATTAAGACTGACCACCACCTGATTGACCTCCCCCTCTAGGGTGACCACTGACTTTTGAACCCCACCCCGAGCCGACTGAGCGGGTGGTGTAGTAATTGGTATAGAAGTCGTAGCCTGACTTCTCTGCTGCACGAGACCTCCAACTAAAATGTGGCAAAACCTCCTCACATGCCTCAATTCCCCACACTCATAGCAACCTCGATCTGGGATGACTGCGAGGGATGACTGGACCTCGAGAGCTAGAATAGCCACTGAAAGAACCCGGTACTAAAGAACCATGAACTGATGGAGCACGATACGAACCAGACGAGTATTGTATGAACTATGGCTAGCTGATGCACCCTAATGAATCAAACGAGCCATCCGAGCGGGCCTAAAAGAACGACCTGTGCTGTGATGTGATTGACCTCTAGATGAGTTACCACCGAAACCACCTAAGACACGGGGCCCCTTGCCCTCCCGCTCCTCGCGCTCAAACCTACGAACCTGCTCCAAACGCCTAGCAATCTGGACCTCCTTGTAAAACCTAACATCTGTCTAGGCCTCTCGAGCCAAACTAAAGCGTAGGCCATAATTGAGGCCATTAACGAAATGCCTTATCCTCTCTCTCTCTCTCTCTATCTCTCTCTCTCTCTCTCTCTCTCTGTGTGTGTATGAATAACCATACTGCATGACTAGCCAAATCTGCGAATCTCATCTCATGCTGAGAACTCATGCCACATAAATGGTGCTGGGCCGGCTAGCCTGCTTAACTCATAATCCTGCCACCATTTGTAGGCTGCCCCTGTCATCTAAAATGTAGTAAATGCAACTGAACTGCTGCCGAAAAGACTTGCTGATGGAAGAATCCGCTGACACCTATCTAGAAAATCCTGAGTGTCCTCTGACTCTTCTCCATTGAACTCTAGAGGCTTAAGCCTCCCAAATTGTTCCAATATCTTATGCTCCTCATCACTTATAGGTGGACCAACCTCGGCGGGGGCAGCATCAACCTACTAAAATGGTAGTACCCCCGTATTTTGAATCCCTGAGCTAGCTGCTCTAGAGTATGGGCGACAGGAGTCCGGGCACCTCTCCTAGCCTGTGAAGTGGCCGGTGCAGTTGGAGTCAAAACCACTTGAGCCACACTCATACACACAGTCAAAATCTAGGCTAAGGCCTCTTGACGGCCAGGGATAACAATGGGCACTGCTGTGCCTAAGCTAGTTACACCGGCTCGACAACATCTGGTACCTGCTCCTCATCTAGAGTAACTGGTGGGTCCACAGGTACCGCTCTTGCTATATTACGAGCCCTACCTCAGCGTCTACCGTGACCTCGACCTCTCGGGACCCTAATTGGTGGTAGTAGTGGTCGTCTGTCTGATCCGGTCACGCGTATGCTCACCATTTATGAGATAATAAAAGAGTCAATTTTCAAACTTCGGAAATAACAAATCCGCACGACAAGAATGCAAGAAAGTGAGGTTTTCTAATTGTTTGGTAGCCTCTCGAAGATAAGTACGGACGTCTCCGTACCGATCCGTAAGATTCTGCTAAACCTGCTCATGACTCGTGAGAGCTAATCAACCTAGTGCTCTGATACTAGCTTGTCACGACCCAACTCTGACCGAAACTGCAATGGCGCCTAACACTACTTGCCAGGCAAGCCAACTGTCATATAATAATAAATCATTTGAATAAACAGGGTTAATTAAACTTAACAGTGGAAATATCATAATTATCTAATCAAAATAGTAATAATACTGATAAAACCATCCCTAAATCTAGTGTCAATGAGTTCATGAGCATTACTGAGTGTCAAAATACAAACCAAATTCTTAGTACAATTGTCTGAATGATAGAACAGTAATAAGGGAAAATAAAGGAAAGAGAGTTAAGGTCTGCAGACGTCATAACAGCTACCTCGAAGTCTCCAAATACTGGTACCAACACAGATGTAGCAATCTCCACGTCCAGATGTACCTGGATCTGCTCACGAAGTGCAGAGTGCAGTATAAGTACAACTGATCTCATGTACTCAATCAGTAATAGAACTAACCTTGGGCTGAAAGTAGTGACGAGCTCAGAAGAAGTCAGTCAGAAACCAATATAATTGAAAACACAAATATAATGATTACAATAGCAATAAGTAACTCATGGAATTATCATAATCAACTCGTTCATATTACAGGAATTTAAACATGCTTTAAAGTATAACAATTAAGGCCTAACACTGATAAGAACATGTCAGTTACACTAGCATGAGGAATGATACATCTCTATGCGTACATGTCAAGTATGCATGTCAAATGAATGATTTCACGGTGATATCCCCATATGCTCTCACTCTTCACATACTCAAGCTGGTTGACTCAAATATCCACCTCATTTACACTCAGCACTGTACGGGTTCCTGGCATCAATGCCCCTCACCAAAGCATGTATATATATCATTGTGCTTGCGTTAATTGCTAGCATGACAGACTCTGGAAGGGTAGATCCTACCCAAGCGCTAATCAAAAGCCAATAAGGCCTGCTGCAGCATGCCGCCCGATTCACATAATAATAATAATAATAATAATAATAATAATAATAATAATAATAATAGTAATAGTAATAGTAATAGTAGCCATTATGGCCTGCTGTGGCGTGCAACCTGATCCACAATAACACTCTCAACACGACTCTAAGGCTCACCTCAGTCACCAACATCTCAAGTCTCAAGGGCTCACAATCTCATATCACTCAGCCTAACAACTCCACATATGCAAAAACAATGATAACATGTGATGTAACAATGAATTTTGAACAGGGACTGATATACGATATGCAAATGAAGAATCATGACCGAGTGTATAATTACACTTAAGTCAGATAACACAAAACAACAGAAATAGCCTTATCAAGTCTCAATCTAATAACCATATAGCCTAAATATTATTTCTAACATGAATAATAGCTCTATTATGTAACAAGAATAACATGAATAAAACAAGACATGATAGAAGCATAGTAAAAAAAAATCAACCCGAATCGTGATTACCACAGTGCACGCCCACACGCCCGTCATCTAGCATGTGCGTCACCCCAACACATCACAAATAACATGTTTTCCATGGATAATTACCCTCAATTCCTTGTTTGGAAATGTTTCCTCAAAACCCGCAACTCAATACTCCAACAAGCCCTTGCCTCGTGAGTCAGTCTCCAAACGACTCGAATCTAGTCACAAACAACTTAATACCATCAATAATAGCCATAGGAAACAATCTCAAATGATAAGCTAAAGTCTTTAATCAAAATCGGAAAGTCAACCCAAAAAGTCAACCTAGGCTCGCATCCTGAAACCCAACAAAATTAACAATAAATCCGAACACCCATTTAATTACGAGTCCAACCATACTAATTTCATCCAATTCCATCCACAAATCGACCCCCAAATCATCAAATCTCACTCTCCAACCGCATGTCTAAAATCCCCAAATTTCACTTCAAATTCACATAAACTAGGTGTAATAATCGAAAGTGATTAAACTTCACTTACCTCTTCAATTGTAGCAAGAAGTATCCCAAAAATCACCCTTAGCCGAGCTCCACAAATCCAAAATGAGATAAATGACTTAAACCCTCGTTTTAAAAGACTGCCTAGTGATTCTCGCACCTGCGGTCACTTAACCGCATCTAAGGTCCCGTTGGACTTCGCACCTGCGAATTCTCCTGCGAACTCATATGGAATATATCACAAAAGGTTTACAAAGATTGCAAGATGTTCTTACAACTACTATATGGCCTCCTTTATATAGGGCTAGGAGGTTATTACAAGACAAACTTATATTACAAAATAAATCGACCTTACATGGCAAACCTATATACAAGTGGGTCCCTTGTTACATGTGGAGGACCTTATGCAAAGCAACTACAAAAGCTACTGAAAACATGTGAAAAAGGTGAAATATACATGGTATAGCATGTGAAAGTATGTGGGAGCACGTGGAAACGTGTGAAAGTAGGATGTTGCATGTGACGAAGCATGTGGAGGCATGTGGAAGCATGTGAAAGTGGCGCCCGGATAGTTTGGAAAGATGTGGAAAGTTGTCTTGGCATGGGTAGATGATTTTTTAGGGTTTTTTGGTAGGTAATGCGGGATTATGGTGGGATTAGCAGAGATTTAATCCACAACCTTAATCTGGAGATGTCTTGAGCGATCTTTTCTCGGGTAACTTTGTATGGGGTTTGATATTCCTTTTCTGGTTCTCGGACTCTCTCCCAGTGAGGATGAATGCTAGTATAATTCCAGCTTACCCAATCTTTTGGCCATATATCTCTCGGGATACACCTATTTTGCTGGAAGATAATTCTTAGTGCTTCACTGTATTCTTCTTCCGTGGATAAATTGGACACGGAAAATTTCCGCCAGAATGATACTTCTGCTTGTGCCTGGACTTTTCCATTAATAATCTTCACTGGCCAGGAACATGAATACCTTTGCTTTGTAGGAATCATTGAAGCATTTTATCCAATATCATCGAGGTTTGAACCATAATAGAAATATTTTAAGAGCATGTTCAATGTTGTCAAAATCCTTGAAGACATTGCACTTAAATTCCATGAAAATATAATACTAATGGCATAGGTACCAGAAAAGCCATAATAGTTCTTTTGGAAAATCCTTGGCTTGTGCTATGAATATGTGGCAGAATGGATATTCTGGATTGACCCCATAAGGCTTGAGAATGGATCCTCCATGTTGCCGGAAAACCTGAAGCTCATAATAAGTTCTTCTATCCATTATAATTGATGGATCAAAAGGATCCAAGAGATTAACAACTCTGGTGGATGATCCATTGGCGTTAATGAACTCGTTCCTGGTACATTTGAAAACATAAAGATGTGGCTGATGAGCTATTCTTTTGACTTCATCTTTGCTGGGGAAAATCTCTTTGAGAGTTCTTCCGGTCGAGACAGAAAATCTGCGAGAATATTATCCTTTCCTTTCAAGTGCTTGACTTGAAACTTGTATAGAGAGAACCATTGGGCCCATCTAAGAATCTGAGGATTGGGAATAATTTTTGCATTTATCTGGACCATCTTTGGGAAGCCTTCATATCCGTTTCAATTAGAAATTCTATATGAATCAGGAAAAAATTAAACTTCTTGATTCCGTTCTTTACTGCAAGAATTTCCTTGGAATTGGAGTGATAATGTTGCTCGGCATCTTTGAACTTTTATCCGCATATCTTCCTCAGGTCATCTTTTTCTTCAAATAAAACATCACTCCAGCATTCATTGTTGGCATCAGTTTGCAGTATCTTCTTACCTTCTGAAGGGATGTAAAGAAACTTGACATCTTTAGGTATCTCCTTTATTTCTCTGACTGCTTTATCTTGTTCCTTTCCCCATGACGGAGCCTTTTTCTGGAGCATATTCGTGAGCGTAGAAATGGATGTAGAGATATTTGGGATGAAATCTCTTACATAATTTATTACACTCAAGAATTGCTGGATCTGCTTTGTTGTGAGTCCGGTATCAGAAAATTTGAGTAGTTCCTGACATATATGTGGTCCTGAACTATATGCCCCTTGGACAAAATGCATTCCGAGAAAATCAATTTCTTTTTGAGCAAGAACCATCTTTTTTGCTGAAAGCATGATCCCGTACTGTGTTACCAATGACATAAATTAATGAAGCAAGTCGACGTATTCCTCTAATGTATCACTAAATAACAGGACGTCATCAATGTAAACTAAAGAGATATGGAGCATGGGCTGTAATATTTTTATCATGGCTTTTTCGAGTAAGGAGGGTGCAATTTTTATGTCACGACCCAAAGTGGAGGGCCATGACTAGCACCCGACCATACTTGCCGAGCACCAATGTATATTTTATCTAACCTTCTTTATTATCTTTTAGGGCTGACGAGATCAATATAAATGGTAGACATGGATCATGGACAACCAACAATAAAATATGATGGCATGAACATACATAACATGGGATGACCAGACAATCAAGAAACTATATATAAGATACGAGCTACCACGCTACCATGAAAGACTATACACAAAAATCGGCCACAAGGCATATCAAACTATACATGAGTTGACACCTATCTATGAGCCTCTAAAGGAACATAAGTACTACAACATAGCTGGAACAGGGTCCCAACATACCCATAATGTCTATAACAAATATGCATACCCAGACCACGACAAGTCCGGAGAAGGGATCTCGTCAATTACCGCTGAACTTGATAGCCTACTGTGGTGGGGGAGCTGCACGTGCCTGTCTATCATGACCTGCAGCACGACACGTAGCGTCCACAAATAAAAGGACATCAGTACGAATAAAGTACTGAGTATGTAAGGCAGGGAACCATAAGTACGAACAGTAATGTAAGCAGGGATAGAGAATATACAACCTGTAACATCTGGGTACCTCTGAGGGCTACTGACATGAAATGCATAATACATATGTATATATACATAAAATTTTAAAACATACGCCTCTGTGGGAATCATCATCATCATATCATACCCGGCCGTAATAGGCTCGGTAAAAACGTACGCGGCCATCATAAGGCTCGGTAGAATCGTACCCGGCCACGTGGAGCTCGGTAAAACCCAACTGATCGGTGGTTCCACAATTGGTGCCATACCCGGCCGACTATAGTGTGGCTCGGTAGAGTAAAATAGATACATATACATAATGCATGCTCGACTCATGAAAATACGTTCTAAGCCTTTTGGAGTGACGTAAGGTTGGTATCCTCTGTACACGTTATTAGGACTAACTCTTCACCATGAACCTTATAAGAATCAGGAAGTACCAACAACATTGATAACATAAGAACAAGAGAAGCAACATCAACGTCAATCGTTCCATAAGAGGGGAAACAATGTAAGTACTGCTAGCTTCTAAGAGTAGAGTTTCTTTGGAAGCTCGTTCATTACATCATGTACCATCGGAGTCGTGCAAAAGATGGAAAGGGATAGCCTCACATACCTTGTATATATTGCCCCAATCTCAAGCTATGCAACTGTCACAACTCCTTAGTCTACAATAAGAGAAACGATACTATTGTTATCATTTAAGCGTCATAACTATTATGTATCGACCACAACCTATTTTACGATGAAACAGACAACACCTCCCTTATATATATGACTTCACACAATTCAAAACAATCACTAAACAGCCCAAAAAACATCAATAATATCATATTGAGCCTCCCAAAATAGTCCATGCACAAGCTAATCACTTCATACATACGGTGGCCACCATAGTCGTGTTAAACGACCTGGAAAGGTTACGAAGAACTATCAGCCCACAACACTAAATCTATATGGTGTTTCTCCACACCCTTCTTCCTCCAAAACTACAAAAAACAGTAGTAAAACATGCAGCCCAACAACAACACAAAACAGTCCACAAAACAGTTCGCTACAAGTGAATAACTCGAACTCACGGCTTCCGATCACCGTCCCGTGAGTTCTTACATGTATAGAACGAATTACCATAAATTGAAAATCAGCCCTTTCTTGAGTTCTAGAAGTCCTTACTTGTTGGATAACTCAGCCCTTTCCTTGGTTCTTCAAACTCTAGGTTTCACCCCCAATTAGAACTTGAAAGAGAGGGAAAATCGATTAGGGTTTGTGGGATTTTTGGGGAGGGGTTACAGGGGTTCAATTTGGTTTTGAAGGTCTAAAATAAGGGTGAAATAACTGATTTTATAATCCCTTAAAAGTCCTCTCTTGGCCGACTTTGGGACTTTTAATTTTGTCCTATAATTTTTGCAAGTAGGTGATGCACCTACTTGTCACCTACCAATCTGTGCAGGTCTGCGGAAATACAATTATGTCTATACTCCGAGATTGTATTGACAAACAGTTTAATGCGTTGGAAACTAGACTCATAGATATTTAATTTGGTAGGTAGATCACCCCGTAATTCCTTGTAAATTGGGAGAAAAGCTTAGAAACATTTGACCTAATGTTTAAGTAAAATTATGAACCTAAGTTGCGACAACTTTTGTCGACTTTTGTTTCATAACTCGTTTGACTTCAAGACTTATGATACGGATATTATATGATTAAAATACCTTAAAAAGACCTCTTGAGTGTATTAAGCACCTCTAGGTTTACCCGAAAATATGAATTACAACATTCTTGATTCGTTTAATTCTTAATACATGTTAATCACCCTTGTACACCCTTATATCACTTAAGACCAATAGGATTAACTTCTTATCATCTCAAAGATAATTACTTCTTGGATTAATGTTGAATAACATATGGCATGAACTAACACGTGTGGATATGGGTTGTAACATTTTAATCCGAAGGGCATAACTTTCCATTGGAACTGATGATCGGGGACAAAATCCTGTTTTGGCTCTTTCTTTGAGGTGGATTCCCCATTTCCAAAAATCCAGATTTAATATCAAACTTGGAAAAATATTTGGCCTTGGCTAAGTAGAGAAAAGAGTGAGTTTATTGGGGATAGGGAATTTATCATCTTGGAGGAAGTGGTTAAGTGGCTGGTAGTTAATAACTAACACGAGTTTTCCTCTTGTTTTCTCAGCCCTTCTGTTGACATAAAATGCTTCGCATGCCCATTGTGAATCTATTGGATCTATTAGATCAAATTCCAAGAGTTCTTCACATTCTTTCTTTGCAAGCTGAATATGATCTAGATTCATGCCTGAATGACTGGATTTTGTTGGATTGATGTTTTCATTCTTCTCAAAAGGGAGCTTGATAAAAAACTCTTCATTCTTCTATAATGGGATTTTCCCTTTCTTCATAAAATCCTTGTGAGATTCGGCACATGAATGCTCAATGAGATTTTGTTCAATCTCCTTGATTTGTTCGTTGCAGGTGATTTGGAATAGCCTTGGAATTTCATAATAAGGTTTGAACTGCTTCTTAAAGGTTATCCTGTTAGCTCGGATCTGGAGTTGATCTTTTAGTTGTCTGAAAATGTCGAATCCAATAATAAGATCTTTTACTGGTACGTCAGAGCCGATCAACTTAGTTCTGTACTTCAATCCTGGAAAGAACTCAATTGTGACCGGGTGCTTCATGATAGTGGTGGTAGTCAGGATTCCGTTTGATGAAATGTTGAAATCCTTAAAGTGAGGCGCCCGTTGATCTTCAGGGAAAAAAATAGATTTCATTAGTGAACAAACAGCTCCAGTGTCAATGAAATCAATGACTCGAGTTGGTTTATCCCATTTGGATGAATAAACCTTGAGTTCCACTTGAGGGATGGCTACAAGAGCATTGATCTCCTCTCGGGCTTTGGCCACCTATTTTGAAATTTGGTAGTGGTCATCACCATGATCTTCGTATATATCAAGAGAGAATAAGGTTTCTTCAGTAGGTTCATCGTCCATAGAGAATATGGGCTCGAGGTCCTCTTTCTTTCTGAGATGGATGCCAGTGTAATCTTCAATCTCTTCGAGGAGTTTGATAGATTTCCTCGATTGTGGACAATTTCTTGCAAAATGTCCGATCTTGTGGCAAATAAAACATATGTTCTTTCTTTCTTTGTCTGAAATATTTTGTGTACCTCATGGACCTTGATTTCCCATCTGGAATTATTGGCCATTTGAACCTCCTAAATCCTCCCCGTCGCCTGGACGTGTGGCAGGAACATCCTGATCCGGTGATCAGATCAAATTTGTGGCATGCTTTGTCAAGTGTTGGATTGTGTTGGATAATTTTTTAGGGCAGAGTAGCGCTTCATACAAATGTCATCCAATGCAACGAAAATAGCTTGCCTGATGTAGCCGACTTATGGGATTGTTATGGATTGAAACTTTTCTTCAATGATGGTCATGGTTCGGTTTGCCAACAGCTTTGGAAGGGACAAGACAAAGGCTTACTTCAGGTTGATGTTTCCACTGATCTCAAAATCTTTGCCATTTTTTGAAAATGCTTGTCAATGTCATTTATGTCGAGTGACACGTACTTCATCTCGAAGAGTTGTCTTCACATCTTTTCTTGTCTTTGGTCAGTATCTCCACAGAAAACTTCATGTAGGATTCTGATGTTGATGGCAAAGTCCTGGGAAGTAAGAAAAGTATTTTTGTCTTGAATCCCAAGTGAGTTCCACCAATCTCTGAGGATTGCTAAGAACCGTGAAGTGAGTTCTGACGGGATGATATACTTTTCTCGTTCCACCAAATTTTCGGTCACCATCCAAGTATAGAAGTCTTGGATCCTTTGAGGCCATTTTGAAACCTTGACGTCATCTAAGGTGAAAGTGTGGAAACCAGTCCCAACTGGTTTCGACGCCATGGGCTCATATCTTCTTTCTGGGATTTGTTCATCTGTCATGCCTTCTTGATCCTCATCTATTTCAGATATTTCTGGGTCTCTTGGCTGGTTCACAAATATTGGGTGATCATCTTCTGTGAAAGAGTTTGTTGTGGATTCATTGCTTGTTTGAGAGCTATCTTCCATTGTATCATCGTCTGATGAATTAAGAGATTCCAACCATATGGTATCTTCTTTTGACATGTTTCCTGATTGGGAGACATATAGGTCTGGAGCCTTCTGTTAAGAAATCATTAGATTTTTTTGGGTTGAACCCTTTTGAACTTTCTCCCTGATCTCGCCTTTTCTTGGTTTGTTTCTGGGCTACAAGAGCCTCTTTCCTTTCCCAAACCATTTTTGTAATATCAAAATTATGTTCTTCTTTTACGGATTGGGTGAAAGAAACAGGATTTTGTGAGGTAGTAGGAAAAGTAGAAAAAGTGTAGTCCAATTTATGTGGGGAATATGCTTGTGGAGACATAGGGAAGAAGGTAGGTTTTGAAGGGAAAACTGAGGTCTTTTGTGACTCAAAGTGGTCATTTCTCAAAAGTTGAATTGTTCCCTGATTGAAATTGTCTCCTTTTATTGTTGTTGGAAGAACTGGAAAAGTGAAGTTCCAGGCGGACAAATCTCATATTATTGATTTGCCAACCTTAGTTCCAAGGCTTTGATTAGTCTTGCATGGTAAGACGATGTCTGCACCACCTTTTTCTCAATTGTTTCTACCTTGCTCATTATTTTGTTTTTTGTATGGGCCATGTTCCTTATGGTGTTGCCAATGTTGTTAAGTACTTTGTTTTGGCAGATGTAATTTTCTGATTGCCAGTTCATCGTTGCTTTGATATCACTCATTGGGGGATTTTTCATCAGTAGGTAGCACTATGTTTTTCTTGGGGATTTTTGGAGAATGTCTTATACCCTCTTTTTTAAAAGGTTGAAGTGAAGGAAAATCTTGGGTATTACTTGAACTTGAAGGACTCGGCATGAATATCTGTGGATGTGTGGGCTTTGGGGTTTTTGAGTTGGTGAGGTCTTAGGTTCAAGTGGCTTTTTGGATTATGGGGTATGAGCTGAGCGTGGTTTGGGTGTGGGTGTAGTTTCACCATCTTCCCAACTTGGAGTGAATTTTTCTGGTAATTTTGGCCATTCCTGGGGTTTGTAACTGACAAGAAATTCATATTTACCTGGACGGCTTACTAAGCAAATTGAAGGATCTTTATTTTCATATTTGGCTCGAAATTGCTTTTTAGTGGTTTTTCCCTTTTCCTTAGATTTTGATTTGGTCTTGTTGAGTCCAAATCTTTAGGTGGTGTTCATCATATTCTCCGATTGGATCCTCCAAACAGTCTTGGCAGTCGCAACCAAGATCCCAAGGGCTGTGTCCCGTACAGGGACATTTGAACCACCAAACTCTTTTTCCCTCTTTGTCGAAATGTTTACACCAGTCATGTTCTTCCATGATAGTTTGTATATTCCAGAAGGGTTCACTTTCAGGGTTAGGGTCTGTGTCTTTAGGTTGGATCATTTGGCAAGAAAAGATGTTTTTATTGGGTTTTTGAGATGGGAATGGTCAAATCTTATGGAAACTGTTTTGTCATTTCTCTTGGTAAAAGTTGGCTCACCAGATTGCAGAGATTCCTCTGGTTCTCTTAACTCTTCATAATTTGTAATCCAAGAATCAGGAAGGATTTTGATGAGCTCGTATCTAGGAATTTGTCTGGGTATTTGGGTGCACATGGTGTTTCCTTTTGTAGCATCAATATTAAAGAGTAAAGCATTTTCTCCTCCTGGAAGGCAGAGATCCATGGCATGATTTTGGACCCGCCACCATTTGGTGGTGAAGAGTGGCTTGGATAGCATTTTTGGCTTGTGGGGCTCCGTGGATTTGAACTTGGATTATTAATGCTTCAGTTAGGTATGGGTTATGAGGGAACATGTTGAAATATGGAAAGATAGTTATAAAGACAGTCCTAACATTCAAGGTAACTTCTGCAGTACCCAAATTGGCATGTTGGTACTCATAGTATCTTGTATCTAGAAGAGAAAGTCGAGCAACAAGAGGTTGACCTTTTCTTCCATGATATGTTAAAGCGATTCAGATAACACCAAAATAGATATGGGTAAAACCATGATCTCTCTATTGTTTGGGAAAATCATCTGGGATTTGAAGGGTGATAAATTGTTTCTCTCGAGTGGCAAGAATAGGATGCTGGTCCATGTGTGAAAATAGAATAAGAATACTATAATAAAGTTAGCTTATTGTAGTATGAAAGTTTTCTGAGTTATAACAGCTAAATTTACTTATAGTACAAAAGTTTTATGAGTTGTGTTGTTTGGCAAGCCGTCCCTTATGGGTTGTTGAAGCCAGCTCCTTTGTAGGAAAACTTTTGAGACTGCATGCAAATTAACTGTTAGTGTAGCTTGGCAAGCTATCCTTTATGGGTTGTTGAAGCCAGTCTTTTTGTAGGGAAGCTTTCGTATCAATGATTTAGTTTGCTTTCTTGAAGTCTCTTGCTCTGCTCTTATAAGTTTTGAGGCAGCAACATATTCTTTGACTCCTTTTGGTCTGTGTTGAACGAAGGAACGAATTTGGGACCATAGTGCAAATGATTTTTTGGCAAAGGCTGAACAATGGTTTATAAGGGGTAGTTCGGTGGAGGTTACTTTCTGTTTATCGGGTAGGATATCTCTTCATAGAGGTAATCATATTTTTTGGACAAGGTTTTATATAGAGTAGGGGACATATTCATCTTTCCAAGGGAAGAGGATGATGGAAATGACTCAGACATATTTAGTAAATTAATCCTCTCTCCGAAAGGATGCGTTGGCTCTGATACCACAGTATAAGAGCAGAGCAAAAGACTCCAAGAAAGCAAACTAAATCATAGATATAAAAGATTCCCTATAAAAGGGTTGGCTTCAACAACCCATAAGGGATGACTTGCCAAGCTACACTAACAGTTAAGTTGATATGATGCCTCATATGAAGCCATCTGGATGCTTGACTGGTAGTGTTATTGTAAGCAAACTCTTCTAGCGATAGAAACTAGTCCCGCTGACCCTCAAATGACACAAGCTTGTAACATATCCTCAAAAATCTGAATAGTGCGTTTGGACTGCCCGTCTGTCTATGGATGAAATGTCCTACTCAGCTCAACCTTGGTGCCCAACTCACGCTGCACGACTCTCCAAAAATGCGATGTGAACTGCGTGCCTCATTCAGAGATAATAGACACCGGAATGCCATGAAGGCAGAAAATCTTAAGAAGATAAATCCGAGCTAGCTGCTCTGAAGATAGGTAGTAGTGACTTTAATGAAGTGTGAAAACTTGGTCAGTCTGTCCACAATGACCAACAAAATGTCAAATCTTTTCAACGTCTTTGGTAGCCCAACCACAAAATCCATACTGATGCGCTCCCACTTCCACTGTATAATTTCTAGCCGAAGCAAACCAGCAGGTCTCTGATACTTATACTTAACCTATTGACAGTTCAAACACCGAGCCACATACTCAACAATATCTTTCTTCATTCTTCTCCACCAGTTGTGCTTCATTAAATCATGGTACTTCTTCACGACACCCAGATTTATGGAATACTGTGAACTATGGGCCTCCTCAAGAATCAACTCATATAACCCATCCATATTGGGCATACAAATTCGGCCTTGAAGTCTCAATACCACATCATCACCAATAGTTACCTCCTTGGCATCACCGTGCTGCACTGTGTCCTTAAGGACAAGCAAGTGGGGTTCATCATACTGATGCAACTTGATGCGCTCAAACAAAGACGATTGTGAACCCCCGCAAGCTAAAACCCTACTAGTCTCCGAAATATTAAACCTCACAAACCTGTTGGCCAAAGCCTGAACATCCAAAGATAACAATCTCTCCCCATTTGGGATAAAAGCAAGACTCCACATGTTCTCAGCCTTCCTACTCAAAGCATCAGCTACTACATTGGCCTTTCCGGATGATAGAATGGTGATATCATAATCCTTTAGTAACCTTAACCACCTTTGTTGTGTCAAGTTCAAACCCTTTTGTTTGAATAGGTGTTGTAGACTCATGTGATCCATGAACACCTCACAAGACACGCCATAAAGATAGTACCTCCAAATCTTAAGCGTGTGAACAATAGCTGCTAACTCCTAATCATGCACTGGGTAGTTATTCTCGTCGGGCTCCAACTGACGTGAAGCATAAGCAATCACTCTACCCTCTTGCATCAACACGCACCCAATGCTAAATCGTGAAGCACCACAGTAGACTTTATAAGAGCCCGATGTTGAAGGCAAAACCAGAATTTGGAGCTATAGTCAAGGTAGTCTTGAGCTTCTGAAAGCTCTCCACATACTCATCAAACCACTTGAATAGGGCACCCTTATGAGTTAATGCATTCAAAGGAGCTGCGATGGATGAAAAACCCTCCACTAAGCGGTGATAATACCCAGCCAATCCTAGAAAACTCTAGATCTCAGTATCGGTAGAAGGACTAGACCAACTCTAGACTGCCTCAATCTTCTTCGAATCCATCTTCATCCCCTCACTAGACACCATGTGACCGGTGAATGCCATTGAATCTAGCCTAAACTCGCACTTGGAGAAGTTAGCATATAGCTTCTTCTCCCTCAAAATCTGGAGCACGATCCTCAAGTGTTGCTCATGCTCCTCTCGGCTGCAAGAATACACCAATATATCATCAATAACTACAGATACGAAGGAATCACGATACGACTGAAAAACATTGTTCATCAAATGCCTGAACCTTGTTGGGGCATTGGTCAGCCCAAAAGACATCATCAAGAACTCATAATAGCCATAACGGGTCCTGAAAGCCATCTTCAAGATATCTGAAGGATGGATCTTTAACTGATGGTACCGTGATCTCAAATCAATCTTCGGGAATACTCTAGAACCCTAAAGCTAATAAAAAAATCATCAATATGCGGTAGTGGGTACTGTTTCTTGATAGTAACCTTGTTCAACTGCCTGTAGTCAATACATATACCCATAGAGCCGTCTTTCTTCTTCACAAATAGAACAGGAGCACCCCAAGGCGAGACACTCGGTTTGATGAAACCCTTATCAATCAACTCCTGAAGTTGTTCCTTCAATTCTTTCAACTCTACTGGTGCCACTCGTTATGGTGGAATAGAGATGGGCTGAGTGTATGGCACCAAATCAATACCAAAATCAATATCCCTATCGGGTTGCATGCCTGGTAGGTCTATAGTAAATATATCTGGAAACTCCCTCACTATCGGAACTGACTCAATGGTAGGAGTGTTAGTAGTAACATCCTTTATAAAGGCTAAGTATGCCAAGCACCCATTCTCAATCATCCATTACGCCTTCAAGAAAGACAGCGCCCTACTAGGAATACCTAAAGAACTTATCCACTCCAACCTAGGTAATCCCGACATAGCCAATATCATGGTCTTAGCATGAGAAATAAGAATAGCGTGATATGGAGATAAACAATCCTTACCCAAAATCACATCCTAATCCACCACATAAAGAAACAGAAGATCAACCCTAGTCTCATAGCCCCTAAAAGTGACCAAACAAGAGGGATAGATATGATCCACCATAATAGATACCCAACGGGTGTAGACACTTAGACAAGAGTATCCAGAGAATCACGAGACGTGTCAAAATATGAGGCAGAATAGGATGACACATACGAATAAGTACCCGGATCAAATAAAATTGATGCATCTCTATGACAGACCGGAACAATACCTTTAATGACAGTATCTGATGCAATAACCTCAGTCCTACCAGGGAAGGTGTAACAACGGACCGGAACTCCTCCTCTAGGACGTCCTCTACCCGTCTGTCCTCAACCTCTAGCTGGTTGTGCAGGTGGAGTAGCAACTAGAGCGGAAACCATAGCCCGAGTACCTTGCTAAGGTCCACCCCTCCGAAGTCTAGGACAGTCTCTAATAAAATGCCTAGTATCATTGCACTCAAAACAACGCCTCTATAGGCATGGTTGTTAGTACTGAGTCTGCGTCGGACGACTGGAATAGCCGTTGCGGAAACCCCATGCAGAGGGTACACTAAAAAATGGTTGTTTAGCATAAGTATCTGGAGTTCCTGGCTTGCTGGAGCACTACGGGCAACCTGAAGTGCGAACTGAACTGCTCGAAAAACAAAGCCTCTACCATGATTGATCGGAGCTGAATAGTGAAAACCACTGAATCCTCCAGAACCAAGAGGTTTCAATTATAAAAGCCTTTAAAATATGTCTACATGATTGAAAGAACTTTGGAAGTATACCTATAGTGTTTGTATTTGCAAGCTTTGTGAAATGTGGCTAGGTTAAAAATATTTCATCTTTGAAATAGTATGGCTATTTATATAACTCTAGTAAAGGGTATTAGAGAAATGAGTTTAGGTATACCTTAAGATTGATTTCAAATCTTGTATCCAAGTTTAGAAGAAAAGCTCATTGAGGTAATCCCTAATTGCAAATGTGTTTCGTTTCTGTTCGTAGAAATCTTGACATTGAAATCATTTTCGATTTCATCTTTTAAAGAAAGAGAGTTGCCCACTTTTGAATCTATTTTAAACCTCGCAAATGAAACTTCATAAAAACGGCTAGCATGAGTGAAAATGAAAATCGTATAGCGGAAATAAATAACTTAAGCATATTGAAGTTCTTAACTAATATAGGTAAAACAGTGAATTTTTCCTTTTAGTTACCTATGATCTTTAGCTTGCCTAGCTCCTTAGGATAATTCAAAGATGATAAAGGAAAGCATTCAATCAATATCGTTAGTATCATACACATATAATCAAAACAACAGATTTATTTAAAAGCGGTGAAGGAAGGAGGTTGGACTCATAGTATTGGGCCTATGAAATGTCAGGCCCAACAGATATCAGACAACATCAACAAGCTCCAGTGACTCAGACTTTGGGTTGGAACTTGGGCCTAAGTTCTTAAGAACTCAGCAAGCCCAGTTCGATCACATATGCAAAAGAAAAATAGATATTTGTGAATGAGGCCCAATTTAACATTTAAATGCAGCTACGGGTACAATAAGGCCAATGTAAGGCCCAAATAAAACTATAGCAATGATGTTAATAAGGATACAATAAAGTTAATGAAAAGTCCAATAGAGTAAACAAAATAATATTCGCAGTGAAGCCTTTATTCATGTAGCAATAATCCTAAAGAAATTAATAAATGTCAATGATTAAGAGCTTAAGGTAAAATACCATTCATGGACAAGACACCCTTTTGGATCATTGCCACTTTAGAGTTCACAATGGTCTCAAGGACCCCGAGCAGTATTTGTGTCAGGGAGTGTGTCTCAACCACAAACTAAATCTCACTCTTAAATACCCTTAACCACTCACACTCACTCCTCCCTCTAGGTTTAAATGCCAATGAGGAATTCACAATAACATATGATGTAACAGAAGCAATAACACACAGATTCAAGTATGCACACCCCTTACAGACATTGTATAGAGTACCATTATGAGTATAAGAAACCAGATTACATTATTGAGATCACAATCCAAACACAAGTGTGTAGTACATTGTCAACACTTCCTTATATGCATAAAATACTCAAATGAGCTAACCATAGATCGAACAAAAGAGGCTAACACCAATAGACTAATTTAGAAGTCCAATACTAAATCATGTGATTTAAGGGATAAAGAGGATATATATAACTACTGACCAGTTCAAGTTTACAGGAGTTCCTTTTTGAATTGCAGTACTTCATAGCTTTAGACTATGTTCAGATTAATCGAGGACTCATACATAGATTAAATCTTAACTTCTATTAGATATATGAGTTAATAGCCTTATTTAGATTCTCTAAAGAGTATCAAAAGGGGTACTTAAGTAAGCAAACAAGCTAGTCCTAACTTAAGCTAATGACATGGTTACTTTTCCTTTAAAGGTTCACAATCTCATATTCATACAAGGCTCATTAAGAGTTAAGGCATTGATAAGGACATAGTGTAGTACTCAAACAAGGAACATCAGAAGTTTCCCTTAAATTCTTTTAGTGATCACAGTTGACTTATATCCCAAATGCTATGTGGCTAATCCATTTAGAACAAACAAGTAGCTTTCTTCTTTATAAGATAATGCAGTTCTAAGAGAGAGGTGTTAGAGTTCAGACATAAGCATGAATGACAAGCAAGAAGTCTGTTTTAAAATAAGAATGATTGCAGAATCTTACGAGAAGATATTCATACACCTACGAGAGATAATTTAAAGGATTTCAAGGTTAGAGAGCATTGTAAAGGATCAGATGGCATAGAATCCGACTAACAGGGTCATTACTGAAGCTTCGTAATAATGAAAGTTTCATATATGTTAAGTTAGCATGGTCCTATTATATTTTAACTACAATGATAACCCTATATCTATCCTTAAGTTTTCATAATTACCATTGTCTTAGTTTAATCGAACAAATGACTCAAGTACATGATGTAGATCAACAGGTAACATTAAGGCAAATTAGTAAAGCAGTCACGAAAGCCATATCAAAACATCATGAAAAAGTCTGAAATCAGAACAAGTGTAAAGAATCATTGAGGTTATTTAGTCAACTACATAAGTTCAACATTGCTTAGATTGTTAAACTTAGAGTAGTATTCATTAAGTTCACATGATAGGCAATTAGCATTCATTTAATTTCATATCAGCGAGTTCACACATACAATGTCATAATGATCAAGTATAAACTAATAATAATAAATCATACACAAAAACAATCAGCATAGAATAACAGAGCAAACATGATTTTAACTTAATCAATTAAATAAAAGAAAGGTCGATATGTACTGACCTTCCTTTGAGCAGCAAACCAAAGAAGGTTGTTGTTTTTCCGTTTGGGAACCAATAGCTTAAACTCCAATCAGTGAATGAACTTTGAACCGGAACAGAGAGGAAGAAAGTGAAATCAGTGAAAAACCTAAGTTTTGATTGAAGCGATTATGTATGTTACTACATGTTTGTGTTAGGTCGTGTGTTAGGTGAGAGCATTCAAGGCTCCTGTTTGTAGTGCCATTAAACCTTAGGGTTTCAGTGGATTCAAATGGTGGTAGTGGAGAATGACGACTACCAGATAATGCAAGAAAAGACGAGTGAAAATCGAAGAAGCAGAGGGGAAAACAATGAGGATTTTACCTGAGAAGAGAGAGGTCACCCGTTAAAGCCAAAGATCTATTGGACAAAGCTTCAATGTCTAGAGGTCATTGCATTTGACCTCTGTACTTCGAATAATCATGATGAAGCTCTGAGATATGTTCGTGCATTCTCCGATAAGAGAAGTTAGAAGACTTGAAGTTTCATTATTAAGCTAGGGTTCAGATTTGGTGATTTTTGAATTTGAGTGATGAAATAGAGAACAAACCAGCGGGATTCGCGGATTCAGGAGGCAAAGAGGATGATTTCATGGTTGAATTGTGACTTTGCACGAATTTGTGCAAGAATTTGGGTTGGTCAGGTTTGATAGATTGAGAGGAAAGAGAGGCAAAGGGGAACGGGGGCGGCTGTTCAAGGAGGGAAATAATTTAGGGTTTGGGGGTAATCAGGCTGCTCTCTAAGGTTAAGGTTGAGTGAAGAGATCTGGGTTGTTGAATCATTTGATCAAGGACCCTGATAATTCAGGTGTTGAAAGGTTTTTTATTAGAAAATATGGGAATCGTTGGATCTCTATATTTCAACAATGGATATGAGTTCGTAGTGGGAATTAAAAGAGAAGATAAAATGAGGGGTTAATTACGGACCGTTGATGAGTTGAATTAACTGTCCAGATATGTTTGTACTTGTTTTGTGAGGGTGGACGGCGAGTGACGTGACGCAATTTGGTTGGCTCAGAGAGAATGGTGTGGATTGCCAACATGGATAGGAGGGATTGTTTGGACTAGGTCAGATGGAAACTGGGCCAACGTATTGGGCTAGTTTTAATTTAAAAGATGGCCAATTTGTGTTTAAGTGGGTAATTGCAATTATAGCCATTTATTCTTTAATCCCTTTAAATTTTACTTAATTAAAATTAATTAATTTCATTGAAATATGATAGAAATTATAATTATCAAATAGACCACTAATTACTGTAATTAATTAGTTATTTATTAAAATACCTTATTTTTAATTTATGACATTAATTTCAGATTATTTAAAATAGTAGGTTAGGTAATTTAAAATTAAGGATTAACTTATTAAATTAAATTATAAAAGTTTTTCCACAAATATAAAGGTTACTTTAATAATCTAAAAAATGTAAGGGTAATATATTTTATTATTATATAATACCGAATTATTAAATTCAATACTATTAATTACTAATTTATACAAAAATAGATATTATTGATTAGAAAATATTTTCAACATATTTATTGTGAATCATTAAGTATAAACAAATGAATTTTAAAAGGGAGGTTCAAAATTGATCGTCAACAACTGCCCCTCTTTGGTCGGAGACGATAAAAGAGTTTTCGGTAAAGAAATCGAACCAAGACCAATTTTGTACCGACGTTATGCATGTATTGCTGGAATGGCATATGGGTTTGAGGAAGATTATGAGTTGTAGGATTAAGGAAAGAGTTAAGGAAGGTTTCAGGGCAATTTTGGGGAAATTGGGGCCGAATTCTAGCATTGAATCGCCTGCATACCTTGGGCTTGATGGGGATCAGGCCTCATGTAGTTCTGGAATGATGATTTGAAGAAGGAGATGCTTGCGGGAATTGACCCAGTACCGTATTATGATGCTATTGTAATATGAGAAGATTGTGGTACCCAGAGTGACTCTGAATTGCAGCTTGATTATGAGACTTGCAAGATTTGATGATTTAGAGTTCTACTGCTTGCTTTTGAGTTTGAGTTTGGATCCTTCGCCCTTTTATAAATTGTTGATACTCAGAGTGGTGTAGCTTGGCTTGCTGCTTAGAAGAAATTCCACGTCGTGATGCTTGATCCTTAAAAAAGAAGGTACACTTACAGATATGTTAAGATATGCGGGAATGATGATGAATGGCTGCCGGCTAACCGTTATTTGGGATCGGAGCGATGGGGTATTTGAATCTGAAGTCTCCGAGCTCCGGAGCGTTATTTGGGATGCGGGGGATGGGCATTTGAATTGACTTGATTGTTAGTTGGGTTGTGTACCGTTCCACAATTGTCGGAGCATTAATTATCCGCACGATGGGAGTATCTCTGATGTACCGGAGAATTTTGGCACATTTGATACTAATTGCTTAGATTTTAGCTTGTTTTAAATGCAATTTCCCTTTGTACTTATGTAATTTTAGTATTTTTGCAGTGTATGAGGCGTAAGGACCTAAGAGCATGGAAAAGAGTTCAAAAAAGCCACAAAAAGACAAGAAAAGAGCAAAAAGGCATCGCAAATGTGGATATGCTATCGGAAAACCCACATGCGAGCCGCATATTTCACACCGAGATCGCAGATCAAAACAGATTTCTGGGCAAAGTTCAACGTCGAAAATGCGGTCTCATCTGCGATCGCATAACCTGTTTGCGAGCCGCAGTAGTAACCGCAAACTAAACATGAATTCTACTGAAGGAAGAAAATGCGATGCAAGATGCGGTCGCATTTCTACAATGCGGACCGCAAACCATGAATGTGGTGAAGGCGAAACTAGGGTTACAATCTGCGATGGCCATGTCAACAATGTGGACCGCATGTCTGTTATGCGACAGAAATGCGGTTGCATATTCAACCTGAAAGGGCAGTTTTGTCCGATTGTTGTCCCAATTTTTGGCCCTCTATAACTAGATTTATTGGGGTTTTGCGGGCGGTATCTTGTTTGACTTTAAAGCTACAATACAAGGCATTAATATTCCTCTCTTTTGGAAGCTTTTGGGTCAAGAATCTTTCACTTTGTAAGCTTTATGGCATTTAATATTCTCTTGCTTTTGTATTTTAGTATGAGTAGCTAACTTTAAATACTAAGGTTATGGACCCTAAATGGGTGTTATGTTAATTGGTGTTTAACATTGAACATATATATATAATGGTTGGTTGATATTTATTTACTTCTCATTCTTCATTTATTGTTGGTGGTTGCAAACATTAACAAGTGCCATTAAATTCTTGTTTTTCTTAGGAAAGTGGGGTAGAATTTGGTAGAAGTAAATACCAAAGACTCAAGGCTTTAAACCTTGTTTAATAAAATTGCTTAGGAATAAGTGGGTCTTATTTGGCATAAATTGATTGTTCTTAATTGCAACTCTTTTATATTTGAAAAAATCATAAAGAGAAAATACTACCTAACTATTAGAAAATATTGGGTAGTCATTTTAGACATCATTAACATATCAAAAGGACCTTCCATTAGAAATATATCATATTAGCACCGGTAGCATTACACTTCATTAATGGGGACATAACCATGGTTTCTTTAATCAAATTATCTACGTTCTCAATATTTCAATTAGCCATCACCTAAAACAAAACTCAATTAATATTCTTGTTACCATTAATACATACTCTTGTTACGGTTAACTGGATAGAATTACGACTTTAGTCGAGTAACACACTAGTCAAGTAACCTTTTCACACCTATTCCTTGTGAGATTCGACCCCAACCTTGTTGGGTTATTATATTTGACATCGACCGCCTTAAACTATTTATTAAAGTATAATTTGAGCATATTAATCTCCGCGCGATGGGAGTAGTTGACTTGAAGTGTAAAATACCTCCGTGCAATGGGAGTATCTCCATGCAATGGGAATAGTTGGCTTGAAATGTAAAGTATCTCCGCACAATAGGAGTTTCGGACTTGAAAAATTTAACAATGCCTGTAAGCTGCATGAATAAATGTCAAAACATTCAAGATAAAATAAAGAAATAAGGATCATGCCCAAGAGTTACTCTTGACTGCAAAACTAGATTGCGACCGTCGAGCGACAGAATGTATGGCGGGATCGGACGAGTCTTCCTTTGATTAGCAAAGTTGGTGATGAAATTTGCAACTATCTACTTGGAATCTCTGATATGGCCGATTTACGGTGTGTTATGTCCGAAGTGCTCTAGTTGGTGAAGCGAACAATTTGCTATATATAGAGCTTTGATTGGCAAAGTCAATGGCTCGATTTGTACAGGGCGCTCGGATTGCTTGAGCAGGTGGTTTGCTATATACACGGCTCCGATTTTTACAGGGTGGTCCAATTGATTGAGCAGATGGTTTGATATATATGCGGCTCCGATTTGGACATGGTGCTCCGATTGGTTGAGCAGATGGTTTGCTAATACACGGATCCGATTG
>MCJB01005692.1:50984-71871 GCA_002018475.1 Nicotiana obtusifolia
GGGGGGGGGGGGACTATATACAAGGCGCTCTGCTTGGTTGAGCAGATGCTTTGTTATTTACAATATGCTACGATCGTATCGGAGGCTTGGTTCCAGAATACTTGCAAGGAATTTGGATTTATTCCTTAATCAAATGAGGAAACGAATTAAAACGAAAGAGAGATAAGGGTTCGTGAGAGAATAGCGGGTCCGCCATTGCTCTGAGTGTGTCCAGCATTTTTCGTCTCCTGTCAGTCCTGTGTTCCGAGGAAAAATTCTTAACAGGGTGTGTTGGTTTGTGTTGATCATAGTCCTGGCCTTGCCCCAAGTCTAGTGAGATTACGCCACAAAGTTCGGAATGGAATGATAATTTTCTAGAAAATATTTTTTTTAAATTGTTCATTTTAATGGAAAATGTCATTGTTCCGGATTATGACATGTTTGGAAATTCCCTCCGATTTGAACGTTGTTTCTACATGAATCCATCCCATTGATGTCGATTCCTGGAGATGCCCCTGGTGATGTTTCTTCTTGCTACTCGCTATTGCGTCCTAATCTAAATGAATGCATTACAAAGGTCTTTAAAGGGTTATGACTGAACCTTTTCAGGTTGCCTGCTTTCCGAAAGGAATCAGGTCTAAACGTAGTTCGAGGGTAATGATAAATGAATTATGATGATGACCGATCCTGACTCAAGCAGCCTACATATCCATATGGAATCAGGTCAAAACGTAGTTCGATTACTATAGTGCAAAGAGATAGTAAGTTGAAATGAAGTAGCCGAGTCTGACTCAGACTGCCTACATATCGAAATAGAATCAGGCCAGAACGTAGTTCAATTATAATATAAGACCGAATCCGATGAGGATTGCCTACGTATTCCTTCCGAAGGAAAATAAGTCGTGACGTAGTTCTCAGTACATACAAAATGATATTTGGATTTTCTATTACCAAAAAGGGATGGAGACCAGATCCTACGTGGTTTGCCTACGTATCCCATCGTGGGAAGTCAGGTTGGGCGTGGTCATGTTACAACCAAACCCTAATTCTATTATCTTCAAATGTAGTATCTCTTTATTGCATCTAAGTTGATGGGCGTTGCGCTGACTCTTCCGTCCGTTCCTACTAAGATCAATGCTCCTCCTGACAATAGCCGATGGACCACATAGGGACCTTTCTAATTTGGTGCGAACTTTCCCTTGGCTTCTTCTTGATGAGGGAATAGTTTTTTCAAAACCAACTACCCTGGTGAAAATTGTCGAGGTTTCACCTTCTTGTTGAATACACTGGCCATCCTATTTTGATACAGTTGACCGTGACATACAATATATATTCTCTTTTCGTCAATGAGCATAAGTTGCTCCTGCCTGATCCATATCCATTCTGCATCATCTATCTTGGCTCCTTGAATGACCCTCAAGGATGGTATCTCGACCTCTAGGAGTATCAAAGCTTCGGTGCCATATACCAACATGTATGGCATTGCCCTGGTGGATGTTCTCATGGTGGTCCAGTAACCCAATAAATCGTAGGATAGCTTTTCGTGCCATTGCCTGTGATTATCCACTATCTTTCGTAAGATCTTTTTGATGTTTTCATTGGTTGCCTCAAGTGCTCCATTCAATTTCGGCCTATAGGCCATGGAGTTACGATGGACAATTCTGAACTTCTCGCAAATCTCTCTCATGAAATCACTGTTGAGATTGGCTGGATTATCATTGATGATTGACTCTGGTATCCCGAATCGGCAGACTATGTTGTTACGGACGAAATCTGCTACCACTTTCTTCATAATGGCCTTGTATATAGAAGCTTCGACCCATTTAGTCAAGTAGTCGATGGTTACCAGGATGAAACAATGTTCGTTTGATGCGGCGGGTTATATAGGTCCAATTACGTCCATGCCCAAGCGGTGAACAGCCAGGGAGACCCCATTACATTCAACTTGTTAGTCAGAACCCCGATGAAATCCTCGTGAATCTGGCACTGGTGACACTTTGTCACGTAACAGATACTATCGCTTTCCATGGTCATCCAAAAGTATCCGACTCTCAAAATCTTCTTGGCCAAAGTGATACCATTCATGTAAGGTCCGCATATTCCTGCGTGTATTTTTTTCAGTGACCTTGTTGCTTCAGCAACATCTGAATACCTTAACAGACCCAAGTCGGAGTCCTTCCTATATAGAACTTCCTCGTTAAGGAAAAAGTGATTTGCTAGCCTTCTAAGTGCTCGCTTCTGACCATTGGTGGCATTCTCTCAATTATCTCTTGTTTCAAGGAACCTTTTGATGTCGTAGTACCACGACTTACCTTCTGGCTCTTCATCTACATGGAAACAGTATGCATGCTGATCACGAACCTCTATCTCAATAGGGTCGATGTAATTCTTATCTGGTTGCTGGATCATGGATGACAAGGTTGCGAGAGCATTGGCAAACTCGTTATGGATTCTAGCAATGTGTTTTAACTCGATCTTGGTGAATTTATTGAACAACTCTTTCACACAATGCAGGTACGGAAGGATCTTGACATTCATGGTAGTCCATTCACCTTGGGCTTGATGTATCAGTAGATCAGAATCTACTATGACCAGAAGCTCCTTGATGTTCATGTCAACTGCCATCCTAATCCTGAGGATGCATGCTTCATACTCAGCCATATTATTGGTGCAAGGGAATCTTATCTTAGCTGAAGCTAGGTAATGCAGTCTTGATTCTGAAATTAAGATTTCCCCAATCCATACTATCTTGCAATGTCCTCCCTACGAACAACACTTCTTCATCCGGAAAGTACGTAGTAAGCGGCTCATAGTCCTTGTCCAATAGGTTCTCTGTGAAATAGTCGGCTAATGCTTGTCGCTTGATGGCTTTCTGTGTTACGTACACAATATCGAACTCGCGGAGAAGAATCAACAATTTGGCCAACATTCCTGTAAGCATCGGCTTCTGGAAGATGTACTTGAGCGGGTCGAGTCGGGATATCAGATGTGTGGTGTATGCCGACATCTAGTGCCTTAAATTCTGAGCGATCCAAGTCAAAGCGCAACAGGTCCACTTTATCAAAATGTATTTGGCTTTGTATGGTGTAAACTTCTTTCTCAGGTAATAGATAGCCTGCTCTTTCCTCCATGTCTCGTCGTGTTGTCCAAACACGTACCCACATGTATACTAACAGCGGCTTCCCGAGTTTGGGGGGAATTAACACTGGTGGATTTCACAAATATTCCTTGATCTTGTTGAAAGCTTTCTGACATTCTTCCGTCTATTTTGTAGTAGCATCCTTTTTCAACAGCTTGACAATAGGCTCTTATATTACCATAGACTAGGCTATGAATCTGCTCATGTAGTTTAATCTGCCAAGGAAATGCATCACGTCCTTCTTGCTCTTAGGCGGCGGTAGATCTTGAATGGCTTTGATATTTGAAGGATCCAATTCTATCCCTTTCCTGCTTAGGATGAAGCCTAATAATTTTCCGGTAGTAACTCTGTATGCACATTTCGCAGGATTCAGCTTCAAACTGTACCTCCGCAAATGTTCGAAGAAATTCCTCAAATTATTCAAATGCTTTGCACTCTTTCGAGATTTGATGATGATGTCGTCCACATATACCTCGATTACCTAATGGATCATGTCATGAAAGAGGGTTGTCATGGCCCTCATGTAAGTACCACCGGCGTTCTTAAGGCCGAATAGAATGACCCTATAACAGTAAAATCCCTATGGCACAGTGAACGTTGTCTTCTCCGCATCTTCCTCATGCATCAGGATCTGGTGCTACCCTGCAAAACAATCCACGAATGACTGCAACTCATGCTTCGCAATGGTCGATAAGGATATGAATGTTCGGAAGAGGGAAATCATCCTTCGGACTAGCTTTGTTGAGATCTTGATAGTCCACACATATCCTAATTTCCCATCCTGGCACTAGCACGTTGTTCGCCAACCATGTAGGGAAATTGGTGTCTCTCAACACATTTGCCTCAATCTGCTTGGTGAACTCTTCTTTTATCCTCAAACTCAAAGCTGGCTTGAACTTTCTGGGTTTCTGTTTAACTGACGACCGTGCATGATCGGTGGGTAATCGATGTGAGACAATGTCGGTACTCAACCCAAGCATGTCGTCATATGACTATGCGAACAAATCGATGTGTTGTCAGAGGAGCTCGACCAGTTCATCTTTATGTTCTGCTTCTAGATGGATGCTGATTCGATTTTCTTTCATGTCTTCTTAGTTTCCCAAGTTGATTACTTCTATTTCTTCAAGGTTAGACTTTATCTTCCTTTCTATTTGCTCTATCTCTTACAGGAGGTTGTCACTTATCATGTTTTCATCATACTCCTTATAATCTGGATCATTTTGCTCTAGGGTCTTGTTACATTTCATAATCGTGAAACACAAAATTTTATCGATTTGATTACTGAAAAAATAAAAACTAAGTATAAATAAAATGGCAAATGAATTTGCAATGATTTAAGAAAAGCAATTCTTTTATTTCATCAAAATGGGAAAGTCTAAGCGTTCAAGGAGGCAATAGACAAAAACGTAAAGACACGGTTCAGGCCTTAATTGACCGTGCATTTTTCAAAAGTTTTACAAATTCACACTACCAAGACTCCTGGCGAACTAGAGATGGGCTAGGGGTCCATTTTTGCAAGGCCTCTCCTAGTTCGGTATCCTAACTGGTCGATATCTTGATATCAGCTTCGTTGCGGCATTCCTCGATCATGGTCACGAATAATATTTCCATTCTATGCATGACATCATTCTCGGGTGCTGAGCTCTGACCCGGACTCGGAACACTCTGTGACACAAATGCCTTCTTCCCAAAGGTACCGGTGTAAATCTTTCTAGTTGGAGGTTGATACCCTAAGCCAGGAGTACCCTTCTGCTCTTTCGGCTCAATCAGCTCTCTTATCCTATATGATTGGGCTCCTAGCCCGGTTCCTGGTCGGTACCCGTACTTCATCATCTCTCTCATTTCCATCTTCGATCTGTATGGAGATTGCATTCTCATATTCTGCTCAATCTTCTCTATCTCCGTAGTCTACATGATCTCGACCGTGTGAAAGGCGACCCCATCCACCCTTCTATGAATGGGACTGTATGTTCTAGATAAGCTGACCAGCTCCATTCTCCGTGGATTGCAATCTCTTGGAAATCCCTCTCGAACTTCATACATTGGTGGAGGGTGGACGGTATTGCCCCAGCCATATGTATCCAGGACCTTCTCAGCAACATGTTATATGAAGATGAAATGTCCATTTCTTGAAACAGTTTTGGGAACTCAATTGGTCAAATTTGCAGGGCTAAATAGATCTCTTCAATGATGTTCTTCTAAGACCCATCGAAATCTCTCACTCTCACATGGCTTTCCTTTACCTCTCTCAAATGGATACCCAACTCCCATAGAGTAGAAAGTGGGCAGATATTCATTTTGGATCCTCCATCAAAGATGTTACAACCCATATCCACACGTGTTAGTTCATGCCATATGTTATTTAACATAAATCCAAGAAGTAATTATCTTTGAGATGATAAAAATTTAATCCTATTGGTCTTAAGTGATATAATGGTGTACAAGGGTGATTAACAAGTATTAGGAGTTAAACGAATCATCGATGTTGTAACTCATATTTTCGGGTAAACCTAGAGGTGCTTAATACACTCAAGAGGTCTTTTTTAAGGTATTTTAATCATATAATATCCGTATCATAAGTCTTGAAGTCAAACGAGTTATGAAACAAAAGTCGACAAAAGTTGTCGCAACTTAGGTTCATAATTTTACTTAAACATTAGGTCAAATGTTTCTAAGCTTTTCTCCCAATTTACAAGGAATTACGGGGTGATCTACCTACCAAATTAAATATCTATGAGGCTAGTTTTCAACGCATTAAACCGTTTTTCAATACAATCTTGGAGTATAGAGATAATTTTATTTTCGCAGACCCGCGCAGATTCGTAGGTGACAAGTAGGTGCATCACCTACTTGCCAAAATTGGAGGACAAAATTAAATGTTCCAAAGTCGGCCAAGAGAGGGATTTTGAAGGGATTATAAACTCATTTATTTCACCCTTATTTCATACCTTCAAAACCAAATTGAACCCCTGCAACTCCTCCCCCAAAATCCCACACAAACCCTAAATCGATTTTCCTTCTCTTTCAAGTTCTAATTGGGGGTGAAACCTAGAGTTTGAAGAACCAAGGAAAGGGCTGAATTATCCAACAAGTAAGGTAAGTTTACTGCTCTCTTTCATACATTTTTTCTCCTGTGAATTCATGGTAATTCGTTATATACATGTATGAACTCACAGGACGGTGATCGGAAGCCGTGAGTTCGAGTTATTCACTTGTAGCGGACTGTTTTGTGGACTATTTTGTGTTGCTGTTGGGCTGCGTGTTTTACTACTGTATTGTGTAGTTTTGGAGGAAGAATGGTGTGGAGAAACACCATATAGATTTAGGGTTGTGGGCTGATAGTTCTTCGTAACATTTTCGGGTCGTTTGACACGACTACGGTGGCCATCGTATGTATGAAGTGATTAGCTTGTGCGTGGACTGTTTTGGGAGGCTCAATATGATTATTATTGATGTTGTTTGGGCTGTTTGGTGATTGTTTTGAATTGTGTGAAGTCATATATATAGGGGAGGTGCTGTCCGTTTCATCGTAAAATAGTTTGTGGTCGATACATAATAGTTATGACGCTTAAATGATAACGATAGTGTCATTTCTCTTATTGTAGACTAAGGAGTTGTGACAGTTGCATTGCTTGAGATTGGGGCAGTATATACAAGGTAGGTGAGGCTATCCCTTTCCTTCTTTTGCATGACTCTGATGGTACATGATGTAATGAACGAGCTTCCAAAGAAACCATACTCTTAGAAGCTAGCAGTACTTACATTGTTTCCCCTCTTATGGAACGATTGACGTTGATATTGCTTCTCTTGTTCTTATGTTATCAATGTTGGTACTTCCTGATTTTTATAAGGTTCATGGTGAAGAGTTAGTCCTAATAACGTGTACAGAGGATACCAACCTTACGTCACTCCAAAAGGCTCAGAACATATTTTCATGAGTCGAGCATGCATTATATATATGTATATATTTTACTCTACCGAGCCTCGCTATAGTCAGCCGGGTACGGCACCTATTGTGCAACCACTGATCAGTTGGGTTTTACCGAGCTCCACGTGGCTGGGTACGATTCTACCGAGCCTTATGATGGCCGGGTACATTTTTACCGAGCCTATTACGGCCGGGTATGATATGATGATGATGATGCCCACAGAGGCATATGTTTTAAAAGATTATGTATATATACATATGTATCATGCATTTCATGTCAGTAGCCCTCAGAGGTACCCAGATGTTACAGGTTGTATATTCTCTATCCCTGCTTACATTACTGTTCGTACTTATGGTTCCCTACCTTACATACTCAGTACTTTATTCGTACTGACGTCCCTTTATTTGTCGATGCTGCATGTCGTGCTGCAGGTCCTGATAGACAGGCAGGTGCAGCTCCCCCACCAGAATAGGCTGTCCAGTTCAACGGTGATTGGCGAGATCCCTTCTTCGGACTTGTCGTGGTCTGGGTATGCATTTTTGTTATAGACATTATGGGTATGTTGGGACCCTGTTCCGGCTATGTTGTAGTGCGTATGTTCCTTTAAAGGCTCATAGACAGGTGTCGACTCATGTATAGTTTGGTATGCCTTGTTGGCTGGTTTTTGTTGTATAGTCTTTCATGGTAGCGTGGTAGCTCGTACCTTATATATAGTTTCTTGATTGTCTGGTCATCCCATGTTATGTATGTTCATGCCATCATATTTTATTGTTGGTTGTCCATGATCCATGTCTACCATTTATATTGATCTCGTCAGCCCTAAAAGATAATAAAGAAGGTTAGATAAAATGTACGTAGGTGCTCGGCAAGTATGGTCGGGTGCTAGTCATGGCCCTCCAGTTTGGGTCGTGACAAACTTGGTATCTGAGCCAGTCTGTCCTAGGGATTGTCTATGAGCTGTGTCTAGTAGAGTCTTGATTATGGATGTATAGCGCGCCACATTTATAATCTGGAGGCTACATGACATCTAGGGTTGTTACCTTCTTCCTAAATCTAGATCGTGCGTAGAGTTAAGTCATAAGTGTTCGTCTCTAATATTCACCTTATTTTCTTTCGGGGATTCCTTCGACTAGGAATCAAACAATTAGTAGACGGCTTGATACAGCTGCGGGAGAGGGAAATAATCAGATGCCCCAAGCCAGAGCAGGCCAAAGTAAGGCTTAGAGGGAGATGCTGTCTCATACCTCATCTACTCCCTCTCCTCCAGGGGTGCAGGGCCGAGTTCGAGTGGCGCTCAAAATCGAAACTATGCTCTAGTAGGTCGACAGGATCTCGAGTCGTCTCTAGATGTTATTGCAGGTATATTGTCTGTGTTTTCTTATGATGTATATGCGCTGATTGATCCGGGATCTACATTATGATATGTTACACCTTTTGTGGCTAATAAGTTTGGCATTGAACCTGAATCGATAAGTAAACCCCTTGCGGTATCTACTCCAATAAGAGATTCTGTGATTGCTAGAAGGGTATATAGAGGTTGCACTGTGACGATTTGTAGTCGTCAAACCCCGGCAAATTTATTTGAGTTAGAAATGGTTGATTTAGATGTGATAATGGGGATGGACTGGTTGGCCTCATGCTATGCAAATGTTGACTGTCGTACGAAGATGGTTAGTTTTCAATTTCCTGGTGAACCCATCATTGAATTGAAGGGGAACATTGCTACACCGAAAGGTAGGTTTATTTCCTATCTTAAGGCAAGGAAAATGATCTCAAAAGGTTATCTTTATCATCTTGTTCGCGTTCGCCGCCTATTCTACAATCAATCCCCGTGGTAAATGAATTTCTAGATGTTTTCCCAGATGAATCCTAGGCCTTCCTCCTGAAAGGGAGATTGAGTTTAGCATTGATGTGTTGCCTGACACTAGCCCCGATAGAGTTGCAAGAGTTGAAGGCGCAGTTGAAGGATTTGCTGAATAAGGGCTTCATTAGGCCTAGCATTTCACCTTAGGGTGCGCCAGTCCTATTCGTGCGGAAGAAAGAAGGGTCGTTAGGGATGTGTATCGACTATCGACAGACGAATAAGTTTACTATAAAGAACAAGTATCCACTTCTAAGAATTGATGACCTTTTTGACCAACTCCAGGGTGCCAAGTATTTCTCCAAGATTGACTTACGTTCAGGGTATCATCAGGTGAGGGTTAAGGAGAACGATATTCCAAAGACAGCCTTCCGGACAAGATATGGGCACTTTGAGTTCTTGGTGATGTTGTTCGGGCTAACAAATGCCCCAGCAGCTTTTATGGATCTCATGAATACTGTATTTAGGCCCTATCTTGGTGTGTTCATGATTGTATTCATTGATGACATTCTGGTGTATTCCCGTTCGGAGGCGGAACATGCGGGCCACTTGCAGATAGTATTACAGATGCTTCAGGATCATAAGTTATATGCTAAGCTCTCCAAATGTGAATTCTGGCTGAACTCGATAGCATTCCTTGGCCATGTGATATCTGACGAGGGTATTACTGTCGACATTCAGAAGGTCGATGCAGCTAAGAATTGGCCGAGACCTACAACACCATCAGAAGTCCCCAGCTTCCTGGGGCTAGCAGGATATTATAGGCGGTTTGTAGAAGGGTTTTCCTCTATATCAGCACATTGACTAAGTTAACACAGAAAGCTACCAAGTTCCAATGGTCTGACGCTTGTGAACGTAGTTTTCAGGAGCTAAAGAATCGATTGACATCCGGCCCAATGCTCACTCTTCCCGAAGGAACAGAAGGTTATGTGGTATATTGTGATGCCTCGGGTATAGGTTTGGGGTGCGTATTGATGCAGCGTGGGTAGGTGATTGCTTATGCATCAAGACAATTGAAGAAGCATGAAAAGAATTATCCAACCCATGATTTGGAATTAGCTGTAGTAATATATGCTTTGAAGATATGGCGGCACTACTTATACGGCGTCCATGTTGACATCTACACAGATCATAAGAGTTTACAATACATCTTCAATCAGAAGGAGTTGAACATGAGGCAGCGTAGGTGGCTCAAATTACTGAAAGACTACGACGTCGAGATATTGTATCATCTCGGTAAAGCCAATGTTGTGGCAGACGCTCTCAGCCGTAAGTGAATGGGAAGCTTAGTACACATTGAATCAGGTAGATGGGGGTTGACTAAAGAGCTTCATCAGCTAGCCAATAAGAGAATCAGATTATTAGACTCTGATGATGGAGGTGTTACTGTACATAATACATCAGAATCATCTTTGGTAGCCGAGGTAAAAGCATGGCAATATGAAGATCCTATCTTAGTACGATTGAGAGAGAGCATTCAGCAGTGTAAAATTACGGCTTTTGAGATTGGAGGAGATGGGGCATTGAGATACCAGGGCCGATTATGTGTTCCTAATGTAGCAGGGTTGCGAGAGAAGATTATGAATGAGATTCATCAATCCCGATATTCCATCCATCCCGGCTCGACAAAGAAGTATCATACTGTCAAAGAGCAGTATTGGTGGGATAGCATGAAGAAGTCTATTGCAAAATTTGTAGCCCAGTGTCCCAATTGTCTACAAGTAAAGATAGAACATCAAAAACCCGGTGGATTGCTTCAGAATATGGAGATTCCGACCTAGAAATGGGAGGTGATTAATATGGAGTTCATTATTGGATTACCTCGCTCTTATCATAATTCTAACTCCATCTGGGTGATAATTGATCGACTTACAAAATGTGCTCATTTTCTACCAGTTAAAACAACTTACACGGCTGAGGATTATGCGAAGTTGTATATCAAGGAGATTGTTAGGCTTCATGGTGTGCCGATATCTATTATATCATACCGAGGAGCTCAATTTACGGCTAACTTTAAGAGGTCTTTTCAGAAGGGTTTAGGCACACAAGTGAATCTCAGCACTGCATTTCATCCTCAGACTGACGGACAAGCTGAACGTACCATTCAGACACTGGAAGATATGCTATGAGCATGTGTTCTAGATTTTAAGGGAAATTGGGATGACCATCTTCCACTCATAGAATTCGCCTACAATAATAACTACCATTTCAGTATTAAAATGGCCCCATATTAGGCACTATACGGGAGGAGATGTAGATCACCGGTTGGATGGTTCGAAGTCAGTGAAACAGAATTATATGGGCCACATTTGATTCACTAAGCCATTGAGAAGGTGAAGGTGATACAGGAACGATTGAGGACGCGACAAAGCAGGCAAAAGTCTTATTCCGATGTCCGACGTCATGATCTGGAGCTTGAGGTTGGTGATTGGGTTTTCCTGAGTCCAAGGTATATCGGTCCGTATAAAATTCGTAGGCAAATTGGACATGTTGCTTATGAGTTAGAATTTCCATCAGAATTGGAATTTGTCCATCCGGTATTCCATGTATCAATGTTGAGAAAATTTATTGGAGACCCTTCTCGAGTCGTCCCTATCAAAGATGTACAAGTTATAGAGGATCTATCATATGAAGAAGTGCTAGTGGCTATATTAGATCGACAAGTCCGCAGGCTGAGAACAAAAGATGTAGCTTCCATCAAAGTATTATGGAGGAACAAGAATATGGAAGAAATGACATGGGAAACAGAAGAGGAAATGAAGTCTGAATACCCTTATATGTTCCAGAATAAAGATAACGAGGATGCTAGGGATCACAGGACGCATTAGAAGGTGGAACAACTCTATGAGGTAAGCAATAGCTTGAGAATACTCTTCCTTAATACAAAATGGTGATATGCAGATAATGTACATGTCCATAAATTTGCATACTCTTGTAAGGCCATACGTTGAGTTAACTGCTCGCAAGTTCATCCTCTATTAATGAGAGAAACTCGGCCGGAATCCACGATGATTTAAACTCCCCATGAACCCTTACATTCGAGGACGAATGTTCCTAGGGGGGAGGGTGCTGCAACCTATATCCACACGTGTTAGTTCATGCCATATGTTCTTTAACAAAAATCCAAGAAGTAATTATCTTTGAGATTATAAGAAGTTAATCCTATTGGTCTTAAGTGATATAAGGGTGTACAAGGGTGATTAACAAGTATTAGGAGTTAAACGAATCATCGATGTTGTAACTCATATTTTCGGGTAAACCTAGAGGTGCTTAATACACTCAAGAGGTCATTTTTAAGGTATTTTAATCATATAATATCCGTATCATAAGTCTTGAAGTCAAACGAGTTATGAAACAAAAGTAGACAAAAGTTGTCGCAACTTATGTTCATAATTTTACTTAAACATTAGGTCAAATGTTTCTAAGCTTTTCTCCCAATTTACAAGGAATTACGGGGTTATCTACCTAACAACTTATAGATCTATAAGTCTAGTTTCCAACGCATTAAACCGTTTGTCAATACGATCTCGGAGTATAGAGATCATTGTATTTCCGCAAACCTGCGCAGATTGGTAGGTGACAAGTAGGTGCATCACCTACTTGCCATAATTAGAGGACAAAATTAAAAGTCCCTAAGTCGGCCAAGAGAGGACTTCTAAGGGATTATTAACTCAGTTATTTCACCCTTATTTCATACCTTCAAAACCAAATTGAACCCCTGCAACCCCTCCCCAAAAATCCCACACAAACCCTAAATCGATCTTCCCTCTCTTTCAAGTTCTAATTGGGGGTGAAACCTAGAGTTTGAAGAACCAAGGAAAGGGCTGAGTTATCCAACAAGTGAGATAAGTTTACTGCTCTCTTTCATACTATTTTTCTCCTGCTAATTCATGGTAATTCGTTCTATACATGTATGAACTCACGGGACGGTGATCGGAAGCCGTGAGTTCGAGTTATTCACTTGTAGCGGACTGTTTTGTGGACTATTTTGTGTTGCTGTTGGGCTGCGTGTTTTACTACTGTATTGTGTAGTTTTGGAGGAAGAAGGGTGTGGAGAAAAACCATATAGATTTAGGGTTGTGGGCTGATAGTTATTCGTAACATTTCCGGGTCGTTTGACACGAGTACGGTGGCCATCGTATGTATGAAGTGATTAGCTTGTACGTGGACTGTTTTGGGAGGCTCAATATGATTATTATTGATGTTGTTTGGGCTGTTTGGTGATATTTTTGAATTGTGTGAAGTCATATATATAGGGGAGGTGTTGTCCGCTTAATCGTAAAATAGTTTGTGGTCGATACATAATTGTTATGACGCTTAAATGATAACGATAGTATCATTTCTCTTATTGTAGACTAAGGAGTTGTGACAGTTGCATAGCTTGAGATTGGGGCAGTATATACAAGGTATGTGAGGCTATCCCTTTCCTTCGTTTGCACGACTCCGATGGTACATGATGTAATGAACGAGCTTCCAAAGAAACCCTACTCTTAGAAGCTAGCAGTACTTACATTGTTTCCCCTCTTATAGAACGATTGACGTTGATGTTGCTTCTCTTGATCTTATGTTATCGATGTTGTTGGTACTCCTGATTCTTATAAGGTTCATGGTGAAGAGTTAGTCCTAATAACATGTACAGAGGATACCAACCTTACGTCACTCCAAAAGGCTTAGTAGAACATATTTTCATGAGTCGAGCATGCATTGTATATATGTATCTATTTTACCCTACCGAGCCGCGCTATAGTCGGCTGGGTACGGCACCTATTGTGCAACCACTTATCAGTTGGGTTTTACCGAGCTCCACGTGGCTGGGTACGATTCTACCGAGCCTTATGATGGCCGGGAACGTTTTTACCGAGCCTATTACGGCCGGGTATGATATGATGATGATGATTCCCACAGAGGCATATGTTTTAAAAGTTTATGTATATATACATATGTATCATGCATTTCATGTCAGTAGCCCTCAGAGGTACCCAGATGTTATAGGTTGTATATTCTCTATCCCTGCTTACATTACTGTTCGTACTTATGGTTCCCTGCCTTACATACTCAGTACTTTATTCGTACTGACGTCCCTTTATTTGTGGACGCTGCATGTCGTGCTGCAGGTCCTGATAGACAGGCAGGTGCAGCTCCCCCACCACAGTAGGCTGTCCAGTTCAGCGGTGATTGGCGAGATCCCTTCTCCGTACTTGTCGTGGTCTGGGTATGCATTTTTGTTATAAACATTATGGGTATGTCGGGATCCTGTTCCGGCTATGTTGCAGTACTTATGTTCCTTTAGAGGCTCATAGACAGGTGTCGACTCATGTATAGTTTTGTGTGCCTTGTTAGCTGGTTTTTGTTGTATAGTCTTTCATGGTAGTGTAGTAGCTCGTACCTTATATATAGTTTCTTGATTGTCTGGTCATCCCATGTTATGTATGTTCATGCCATCATATTTTATTGTTGGCTGTCCATGATCCATGTCTACCATTTATATTGATTTCGTCAGCCCTAAAAGATAATAAAGAAGGTTAGATAAAATGTATGTAGGTGCTCGGCAAGTTTGGTCGGGTGCTAGTCATGGCCATCCAGTTTGGGTCGTGACAAAAAGGCACTCGAGACAACTTTCCAATGGTTGCTGCCAACGCCTCGCTGGTGGTATTGCTCGGCACACTTAAGCCACTCAATACCTTCATATTTCCAATGGTTGTTGCCAACTCCTTGCTGGTGGTGTTGCTAGGCACACTTACTCCACTCGATACCTTCATCAAAGCATATTTATGATTGTCCGAACTCATCTGTAGAACCATGATCGATATGTGTGCAGGGGTTTTCTTCAACTATTACTCCAAAGAATATTCTTTAGCTGGCATCTTCCTCCAAAACGCCGCCACCTCGGCATCCATTATGTTTCTCCTTTGCATATGATCTCTACTTGGATTTCCTCGGTTTATCTCCTCCAGAGCATAACACCTTCCCGACCTGGTCATTCCACGGGCTGCTGTAGAATCCGTCATCTTACCTTTTCCTTTCTGTTGATATGTTGATGCAACTGTCTTGTACTTTTGGCTCTCCTCATTCTTGACGGTAGCGGTTGATTGTTGTTGGTATGCCTGGACCATCACCAGAAGTTTCAACTGTATAGTAATCAACAATTGGGGTGGAAGTCTTGCAGCCTAATCATTCCCAATTGTGATGATAGTCCCTTTCAAATCATAATCATCATCCAAAGCAATCATATTAGCTCTTTGATTCCTATGGTTCGGCAGCGGGTTACGATTCACATTCGGCGAAGCCTGGGTACATTGGATGGCTCCACTCTTGATCAGCGACTCAATCTCATTCTTCAGCCTGAAGCAGTCTACGGTAACATGCCCAGGTTTACCTAAATGGTAGGCACACCATTTTCTTGCATTAAAGTATTTGGAAGGTTGGTCAGGATTCTCCCTTCTACTGGATATATCAAACCAACTCTTCTCAGCCTTTCAATCAATTGGGCCAAGAGTTCAGCAATCGGGGTGTAGTTTCTGGGATTTCTTTCTTCAAAATTTAGGCTTGGTCGGGAATTCTCTCTTCTACTGGATATATCAAACTGGCTCTTCTCAGCATTTTAAACAATTGGGCCAAGGGTCAGCAATCGAGGTGTAGTTTCTAGGATTTCTTTCTTCAAAAACTAGGCTTGGTCGGGGTGCATAGGAGGGTCAATATTGATGGGTAGTGGTTTGAACTAGAGCATATGGTCGTGGTGTATTTGGATTTATATGGGCGCAATGTGGGTTGTATTAAGGTTTGGTTTTATAGCATGGTTGTGTGTTGTATACTGGAGCATAGGTAGGTTGGTGTGAAGGGTGTATGTTCATAGGGTAAGAGTTGTTTGTGTGGGGCGGACTGGACTGGTAGTAGGGAACAATTTTTGATACTTCCTCCTTCTTCTTCCCACAGCTTATCGAACCGAACTGAATCGCTTTTTTGGCAGCTTGCGGCGTGGCAATTGATTGTATCTTACTTGATTTGATGCCTTCTTCCAAAAAGTCTCTCATCTTAACCAGTTCGGGGAACTTCTGCCCCATCATGCCCATCATCTTTTCAAAGTAAATTTCTTCTTGAGCCCTAGTGAAGTACTTGGTTAGCTCATTATCATCTACTGGGGGTTGGGTCCTGGCAGCCTCCGATCTCCAACGGCGGGCATATAATTGAAATGATTCTGGTGGTCGTTTCTGCAAATTCACTAGGGCAAACTTGTCTAGAGCAATCTCAGTATTAAACCAGAAATAGTTAATGAAGTCCTCTGCCATGTTTGCCATTCTCTCTAGTTTCTGGGGTCTTGGCTGGTGTACCAAGTGAGCGCCTCTCCTGTCAGGCTTCTAATAAATAACTTCATCCTTAACTTTTCATTCCTTCCTACCCCGACCAACTTGTCGCAGTAGGCCCCCATATGCGCATGGTGATCACTCGTTAATCGGAGATGTTGAATCTCGAAGACATATACACTACGAGCATGTCCGTATTAAGATGTATACACAAATCTTCATAATTTCGGCTCTCGCTCCATCGAGCGACCTGAAGATTCTTCATCTGCTTTCTCAAAGCTCATAACTATTCTAATACTGACTATTCCTCTTTGTACTTTTATTCTCTCTCCATCTCAGCATATTGATCGATCTCGTATGGCACTCTGACCATGACGGCGCTGTTAAGGTAAGTTCCAAGGTGTCATATACAGGTTGAACATACCGCTCGTGTGTAGTGGTGTGTGCCGCATGTATGTACTAGATTTGATTGTTGGTAAAAGTGACGTTGTCACGAGGAGGGGTATGAATTGAGTTAGTTGCGATTGCTGGGTTTTGCTATGTCTGGACATAATTTGGGACATAAGGGATATGTATAGGAGGATTTGGTGGATTTGCGGGGAACACTGGTTGCATAACCTGGGTTGTGGGTTTGTAGTTACTGTGGTTGGGGTATTGTTTGCTTGTCATGTGGTTGAAGGGAAGTGATCAGGGATTAAGTCTAATGAAGGAAAGTGGGGTGGTTGTGGAAGCATTGTCGCGGTGAAATGAGCCAGTTCCTGAATATATTGTACCTCTTCTCTTAGCAATTCCATTTCCTATGCCATCTTAGCAACGTACTCATCATTTCGAGCATCATCCTTTTCCCACGATTGCCCCTGGTCGTCGACTATTGCCAAAGCATTTTCGGCCAGGTAATCAGCTGCAGATATCTTTTCTTTTGATCTTAGGTTGTATGGGGGTTCAGCCAGTTTTTCGTTTCAAAAAAACCCAACCTCTGTTTTCGGGGGAATAATAATAAAGCAATGCGAAGAATAAAAGAAAGGAAGAGCAGAAGTAAGTTTCAGTGATTGCACAAATATAAGCAAATAGAGCAGCTACTTCATGTAAAATAATTAGGTTTCTTAATATGCGAGGGACCTTCTTTGACTGAGGTAGACTTATGTCGGGAATGTTTGACGAACAATCAGATTTTGACACGTTTAGATTCAGAGCAATTTTTGGTTTTTTTCTTCATTAAAAATATTTGGATTACAACAAGTGAGGGCGAAGGTTACAACATTGTTTTCCTACATCCACTAGATTACATGGGCTCACAAACTTGCCCTTAGGGAAATAAAAAGATATATAATAAAGGTTGTAAAAGGGGGAAATCAACTAGCCACTAGTATCCATCCCAGGAATCATCTCCCATGTCTTCTTCTTTAGGTTCCTCTTCAGAATCTTCCTCAAATTCTTCTTCGTCGTCATTGTTGTATTCGAGTTCTTCTTCAGGATCCTCTTCCGGTTCTGTTTTTGATTCAATCTATATATACTCAACCACTCGATCATCATCCTCTGGAGGTGGCAACATATGGTCAACCGACCTTGGGACCACTTGTCGATGCATGACGGTGGTAACGAGACAATGAGGCAAAATCTCGTGATATGTTTGTAAGGTTATTGTTGCATCTTCTATCCAGGCCACTCCTTCTTTGCTTGGTCGAGCCAGCTCATCCTCCCCATTGATCCATATGAAGTATTCTGGAGTACACTATGAATTCTGACCCATGGACATCATGATTAAGTCACTCCACTCATCTTGAAGTTTCCTTACCCTTGGGATCGGGATTTTCCCACTGTAGTCATCCTCATACAAAGTCGTTCTCGACCAGAAGGGTACATTCTGGATAAGATCAAACTGCCTGAGAACTCGTGGAGGTGCATACGGTTGAATGCCTTCGAGTCCTATTAGCTCTATGAAATATTTCCTTGGGGTCCTCAGAATTGCCCTGCCGCTCAACAACGAAAGCTTCCAGTTTACCCATTCTCCACTCAAATTCGTCAGCATTTCTCTCCATTCCTCTTGTCCATGCGGTGAGACCCAGTGCCTCATTCTCTCCTTGTGTATCCAGATCATATTGCTGAAACCCACAAAATAATCGACAGTGGCCTCTCTTTGAAAGAAGTGTTCTGTGGCCCATATTTGGAGTAACAGGTTGCAGCCTTTGAAGAAGTTGTTCCATTTGGAAAATGCAAATAGATCTCGAAGTGTTTCTGCCAATATCATTGGCACAAAAGTAACCTGGAGATTTCCTCGAAACGTTGCCAAAGCTACGGGCAACAAATTGATGTTGATTCACCCTCTCCACTATGGTAAAACTAGTAATCCCAACAATTCCAAAGAGAAGTTCAAAGAATGGAGGCTTTACTAGGTCGCTTGATCACATTGGAAGTCTCCCATATGCCATTCGTAACTCTCTCAATGCCCAAATATGTCAAACAATTGGTCGAAGCTCACCCACCGTCTTAAATGTTCCTCAGATTCCGGCTGCCCGTCTGACCCAAGGTGTCGAGGAACCTATGGTCATGCATGGTAATTGGCAGTATCGGTTCTCTCCCATCAAACGGCAACTCTATTAAGCTAGTGACCTCCTTCAGTGTTGGTATCAATTCACAATCAACGAACTTAAAAATCACTGGCTGGATCCCAGATTCTATCTGTAGTCTGGTAAGAACTTTGTCAGCCCGGATGTTCAGTAAAGCAGCTAATGCTCTTAAGTGCGTTCTAATCTTATTTCCATGGTCTCAACAAATATTCCTCCACCATCGTTTCAATTTGTGTGGCGCTCCGATGATCATATTGATTTTTGCGGATGTTGTGGTTAGTTTCCACTAAAGAGGTGAATAACGGGGTTTGGTAAGTGTTTGCTTTGGATATTTAGCGATCTCATTTGGATTGGTTCGTCGTTCCACGAAAGACATGTTGTTGGCTTTCCTAATCGTGTGTCGATGCCAAGGACCGACTCACCTAAAATTTATGCAGTACGACCTATGTTTGCTAGTGTAGAGTGTGTTCCTAATTTTTGTGAGTTGGACTGAATACTGCAAGAAATTATATTAGTTGATCAGACAAAGTCGTTCCCTGAGACTAAGGAATTTTGAAAGAAGGTTCAGAGGGGTGTAAAAGACAGCCCTCGTGTGCCAATGTGTGTGATAGTGTATGGCCAAGACTCGATAGGAAAGAATGTGATGATAGTGTATATAAAACGGTAAAAATTACTTGGGACAATAGTAATAACATTAAAGCAGGCAGATAAGTACATGCTCCAAAAGTAAGACAGTTAAGCACATGTTTGCAAAATTAAGCATAGTTAAAGTAGCATATAAACAAACAATTCTAAATTTCAGATCTAGTCTAAGTCTATTAATTTCAGAACCTAAGTATATTACCCAGCGGAGGTGCCATGTTATTGCACCCTATTTTGCACGAGTCAAAACAAAATTCAACTAGTAGTTTCCCTGTTATGGAAGAAAGAGAGTCGTTACCTAATATTTAAAGGTATACTAGGGTACCTATTCAGTTATTAAATTGTTATCCTATTGGTCTACTAACCAATGAGATTTAGGTAGCGGTTCTTTTTCTTCTAAGGGGAAGGTGTTAGGCATCGCCCTAGAATTTACCTGAGGTAGCTCCATAGGACTTAGACCAGATTTAAGGAGTTAAATGTCTATAATCTACTTAGTTAGTGCTTAAATGTGTGTAGCTTATTCTATATCTTGTTTGAAGCTTATCGTTTTGAAGGAAATAGTATATGCACTTCGAAAAGAGAATATAGGTTTCATATTGAAGTTCACAAAAATGGTTAGTATAAGTGAAGATGAAAATCGTATAGCGGAAATAAATAAATTAAGCATATTTAAGTTCTTAATATATATAGGTCAAACAATGATTTCTTCCTTTTAGTTACATATGGTCTTTAGCTTACCTAGGTTCCTAAGATAATTCAATGATGATAAAGGAAAGCATTCAGTCTATATCGTTAGTATCATACACATATAATCAAAACAACAAATTTATTTAAAAGCAAAAAAGGAAGGAGGATGGACTCATAGAATTAGGCCAAAGAAATATCTAGCCCAGCAAATATCGGACAGCAGCAATGAGCTCTAGTGACTCGGACTCTAGGTTAGAACTTGGGCCTGATTTCTTGAGAACTCAGCAGACCCAGTTCGATCACATATGCAAAATAAAGAGAGATATTAGTGAATGAGACCCAATATAACACTTAAATGCAGCTAAGGGTACGATAAGGCCAATGTAAGGCCCAAATAAAATTGTAACAAGTGTTGTAATTAAGAATGCAATAAAGTTAATGTAAAGTCCAATAGAGTAAACAAAACAATATTCAAGTGAAGCCTTTCTTTCATTTAGAAATAAACCTACAGAGTTTAATAAATTTCAATGGTTAAAAGCTTAAGTTAAAATCCCATTCATGGACAAGACACCCTTTGGATCCTTGGCACTTCAGAGTTCACAAAGGTTAAGGACCCCGAGCAGAGCTTGTGTCAGGGAGGATATCTCAACCATAAACTAAATCTTACTCCTAAATACTCTTAACCACTCACATTCACTCCTCCTTAGAAGTTTAAATGCCAATGAGGCATTCACTCTAACATCTGATGTAACAGTAGCAATAACACACAGATTCAAGAATCC
>MCJB01005692.1:71891-106391 GCA_002018475.1 Nicotiana obtusifolia
AAAAAAAAAAAAACAAATGTACATAGTACCATTAGGAGTATGAGAAACTAAATTACATTATTGAGATCTCAATCCAAACACAAGTGTGTAGTACACTGTCAACACTTCCTTATATGCATAAGAATATTCAAAGGACCTAACCATAGATCAAACAAAAGAGGCTAACACTAGTAGACTAATTTAGAAGTCCAATAATAAATCATGTGATTTAAGGGATAAAGAGGATACATATATCTACTGATCAGTTCAATTTTACAGGAGTTCATGGTTGAGTTGCAGTACTTCATAGCTTTAGACTATGTTCTGATTAATCAAGGACTCATACATTGATTAAATCTTAACTTTTATTAGACGTATAAGTTAACAACCTTATTTTGAGTCTCTAAAGAGTATCAACAAGGGTACTTATGTAAGCAAACAGGCTAGTCCTAACTTAAGCTAATGACATGATTACTTTCCCTTTAAAGGTTCACAGTCTCATATTCATACTAAGCTAATCAAGAGTTAAGTCATTCATAAAGACACATGTAGTACTCAAACAAGGCAGGTAAATATCAAAAGTTTCCCTTAAATTCTTTTAGTGATCACAGTTGACTTATATCCCAAATGCTATGTGGCTAATCCTTTTAGAATTAACAAAATGCAACACTATTCTTTATAAGATAATGTAGTTCTAAGAGAGAGGTCTGAGAGTACCGGCATAAGCATGAAGGATAAGCAAGAAGTCTGTTTTAAAACAAGAATAAGTGAAGAACTTTTTAGAGAAGATATTCAGACACCTACGGGAGATGTTTTAAAGGATTGCAAGGCTAAAGAGTATTGTAAAGGATTAGATGGAATAGAATCCGACTAACAGGTTCAGTATTGAAGCTTCTGTATAATGAAATTTTCATATATGTTAAGTGAGCATGGTTCTAATAGCAGGATAGCCAGTCCATGTAAGTTGAGTATAATAGTCTAGGCATGATGTAGTTCAATTCAGCATAGCCAATGCACAGATACAATAGATACAACTTTTAACCAAGTTATGAAGGACAACCTAGGGCATAGCTTAAGCTAGGTTGACAGTAGCTGCAAGAATACATACAAGATTAACTACAGAAACTCATTTAAAACTTGGTTCTGTTATTTCAATACATATTTACACAGTGAAACTCACATACATGGCCATAAAGATATGGGGTTAACAGGAGACCTTCACAATGATATTTCAGGGAGTTACAGAATCACATAATACATTTGAAGAGAGAAAGCAGCCCAAACAACTAAACTGATATATTTTAACTACAATAACAGCCCTATATTTATCCTTAAGTGTTTATAATTACTATTGTCTTAGTTTTATCAAACAAATAACTCAAATACATGATATAGATCAACAGGTAACATTAAGGCAAAAGTAGTAAAGCAGTCATAAAAGTCATAGCAAAACATCATGAAAAAGTCTAAAATCAGAAAAAATGTAAAGAATCATTGGGTTATTTAGTCAACTACGGAAGTTCAACATTGCTTAGATTGTTCAAATTAGAGTATCATTCATTAAGTTCACAAGATGATCAATTAGCATTCATTAAATTTCAGATCGGTGAGTTCACACATACAATGTCATAATGCTCAAGTATAAACACATAATAATAAATAATAAAGAGAAACAACCAGCAAAGAGTACCAAAGCAAACATGATTTTAACTTAAACAATTAAAGAGGAGAAAGTTCGACATGTACTAACCTTCCTTTGAGAAGCAAACCAAATAAGGTTGTTGTTTTGGCATTTGGGAACCAATAGCTTAAGTCCAATCGGTGAATGAACTCAGAACTGGAACAGAGAGGAAGAAAGTGAAATTAGTGAAAAACCTAAGTTTTGATTCAAGCAATTATGCATGTTACTGCGCGTCTGTGTTAGGTAAAGTCTTAGGTAAAAGTATTGAAGGCTCCTATTTGTAGTGCCTTTAAACATTAGGGTTTTAGCGGATTCAAATGGTAGTAGTGGATAATGAAGATTACCATATGATGCAAGAAAAGACGAGTGAAAATCGAAGAAGCAGAGGCGAAAACAATGAGGATTTTACCTGAGAAGAGACAGGTCGACCGTTGAAGGCAAAGATTGATCGGACAAAACTTCAATGTCCAGAGGTCATTGCATTTGACCTCCGGACCTCGAAAAATCAAGATGAAGCTATGAGAAATGTACATGCATGCTTCGATTTGATAGAGCACAAGAAATCAGAAGACTTGATTCATTTTAATGTAAGGTTCGGATTTGGGACTTTTTGAATTCGAGTGATGAAATGGAGAAGAAAACGACGGGACTTGCAAATTCAGGAGGCAAAGAGGATGATTTCATGGTTGATTTGTGACGTTACACGAATTTATGCAAGAATTTGGGTTGGTCATGTTTGACAGATTGAGAGAAAAGAGAGGCAAATGGGAAAGGGGGCGGCTGGTCAAGGAGGGAAATTATTTAGGGTTTGGGGGGTAACCAGGCTGGTCTCTATGGTTAGGTTGAGGGAAGAGATATGGGCTATTGGATCATTTGATCAACGGTCCTGATAATTCAGGTGTTAAAAGTTTTAAAAGGTTTTTTTATGAAAAGATATGAGAACCGTTGGATCTTTGTATTTCAACGGTGGAGCTGAGGTAGTAGCGGGAATTAAAAGAAAAGAAAAAATTCGGGATTAATTACGGACCATTAATGAGTTGAATCAACGGTCCAGATTTGTTTGTGTTTGTTTTGTGAGTGTGGACGTCGGGCAACATGGCGTAATTTGGTTGCTTCAGAGAGAGTGGCATGGATTGCCAACATGGACTGGAGGGATTGTTTGGACTAGGTTAGATGGGAATTGGGCTAACGTTTGGGCTAATTTCAATTTAAAAGGTGGCCAGTTTGTGTTTACGTGTACAATTGCAATTATAGCCATTTAGTCTTTAACCCCTTTAAAACTATTTATTAAACTTAATTAATTTCAATAAAATATGATAGAAATTATAATCATCAAGTACACCACTGATTATTGTAATTAATTAGTTATTTGTTAAAAAAAACCTTATTTTCTAAGATTATGACATTAATTTCAAATTACTTAAAATAGTAGGTTAGTTAATTTAAAATTAAGGATTAACTTGTTAAATTAATTGTGGAACTTGTGCCACAAATATAAAGGTTACTTTAATAATCTCAAATAGTAAGGGCAATATATTTTATAATAATGTAATGTTAAATTATTAATTATAACACTATTAATTACTAATTTATACAAAAATAGGTATTACTCATTAGAAAAACATATTTATTGCAAATCATTAAGTATAAATAAATTAATTTTAAAAGGGAGGGTAAAAATTGATTGTCAACATCCAGTATAATAACTAATACTTTTTAAAAGATTTCCAACCTTCGACTCAATTTTCAGTGTTACCCGAAATAGCCCAACACAAGATAATATCACTATGGAGAAATTCCAGTTGCTGTATAATCATTTCCTTTTCTAGTTACCTATTCCGTCAACAAGCTTGACATGTAAACGAACACAATCATATTAAAAATATCATACTCAATTTGTTTCCCATAATTTCCAGCAACTTAAGTTCATAAGAGCAACTTTCATAACAATCGATCAAGAACAACAACATCTCGAGCTAATTCAACTATTATCTTCTAGTTTATCATCCTAACAACCTAACTGTCACGACCCTAACCCCGAACCCGGTCGTGATGACGCCTCTCGTGAAGACAAGGCCAGCCAATTTAACCAAAATCTCATTTTAAGCAGTTAATTAACATGAAAACAATATAAGCATGATCTAATAGCAACCATTCGCGGAAATAAAGCTAACCATAATAGAAACCATCCCGACAGAGCCCAAACCGGGGTGTCACAAGTCATGAGCAACTACGGATCCTGATACAAGTCTACTAAATACAAGATCTGGCACAACTGTTTGAAAAACATGGAAACGATAAGTTAAGGGAGATACGGGGCTGCGGACGCCAACAGCTACCTCGTAGTCTCTGAATCACCTCCTGGACAGGAGGAGTCGGCACTCCGAAGTGGAACCAACAATGCCTGAATCTGCGCACATAGTGCAGGGAGTAATGTGAGAACTCCGACCCAGTGAGTAATAAAAATAAATAACGACTGAAAGTAAGAAAGCACGTAAAGCACAAGGCATTCTATAAGGAAGCAATAAAACATCATTTGAAAACAGTAAATCAGTGAGAAATAAAGTAAAATCTCCTTATCATCAATTCCGCCCCTCGGGCTATATCTTACATCACAATGGGTACCCGCGCTCACTGGGGGAGTACAGACTCCGGGAGGGGCCCCTTACGGCCCAAGTGCAATATCAAGCCACCTCGTGGCATCAAATCTAGGCCCTTGGCCTCATATCAATCAAGCCACCTCGTGGCGTATATAAAGTATCTCATGCCCTTGGCCTCATATCAGTCACAAGTCACCTCGTGGCATATAAAGTATATCAGGCCCTCGGCCTCATATCACTCAGTATATCCTCACATCTGGCCCTCGGCCACACTCAGTCAGAAAATCATCACAATCCCCTAGGGCATAGTAAAATAGTAGTTTTCAGCCCAAAAATATCATTAAAAAATTATGTAAGTCTCAAAACTGAGTAAAAGTGGCTGAGTTATAAAACAGTAGAAAACAGCATGACTGAGTTCAAGTAATAAGTCAAAATAGTGAGGAAACAGTGATAAAAATCCCCGAAGGGTTCAAATAATTGGCACGAAGCCCAAATATGGCAATCAGCCCCAATCATGATGATAACAAATAAGTTTCAATCAAATACGCGGTAAAAATCATCAATCGGGACGGACCAAGTCACAATCCCCAGTAGTAAACGACCCCACGCTCATCGTCGAGCGCAGGTCTCACATCAATATCGCACTATGATGTACAATCCGGGGTTTCAAACCCTCAAAACATAATTACAATCACTACTCATCTCGAACCGGCTAAATCCCTAGCCCGCGACGCCTTTGCCCCTCGAATTGGCCTCCACGCGCGTCGAATCTATCCAAAATCAGAATGAATACGTCACAATATACTGAAGGGACAAAGCCCAAGTGAAAACATTCGAAAAATACCAAAAATTCCGAAATTAGCAAAACTCGAGCCCCGGGCCCACTTCTCGAAACTCAAAATTTTTTACATCAACGGGTTCCTTATCTCCCAACGAGTTCGTACATATCAAAAGTTCTCAAATCCGACCCCAAATGGTCCTCCGAATACCCAATTAAAATTTCAAAATCCCAAGCCCTATTTCTTCCATTTTTGGCAAGACTTCAATGATTTTTCTAGGTGGATTTCACAATATAAACGAGTTTTAGGTCCGAAATTCTTACCTCCAATCGATTCTCCTTGAATCCCTCGTTAATTTCCTTCAAGAACCTCCAAAATGAGCAACTATGGGTGAAAATATACCCAAAATCGCGGACAAAATAAGGCTTAAAAACATTCTGCCCAGGCTTCATTGAGTTGTACCTGCGATGTGCAGGTTGTACATCCTCTTACCATTTTCCCTTGCTGTACACCTTCTGTTAAAACGCTCATAACTCCTTGTGGAAATATCCAAATGATCAAAATTTTTAAGATTTAGAAACTAGACTCGAAGATATTTCATTTGATAGGTTGTACACTATATAACTCTTTATATATTCCGTGATATGAGTTTCTAAATTGCATCAGAATATTCTGTCGAAATTGCTCTACCAGCCAACTTCGATCAATCATAACATTCTGTACAAATTTCAAATGATAAATGGTTTATCTTTCTGGACACTAGATTCAAAGAAATACAACTTTCATGTTTTGATCATCTTATAGTTCCTTATATATTGAGAGATATAAGCTTCCAAAATCGGTCCTGTGCAGAAGAAATTTCTACCATGCTTACTGTCTGGAAAACAACAGCAGTACCGAGCTTCGGTTATTCGATTGTTAATTTTGATACAAATGTCCAAATGATAAATGGTTTATTTTTCTGGAAACTAGATTCAAAGGGCTACAACTTTTATGTTTTGCAGTTTTTCTGATTCATTATAGATTACAAGATATGAGCTTCCAAACTGGACTACTCGCACCAGTTTTTCTGCAACTTTTCTGCAATTTTTTTTTCCGAAGATGAAACAGTCCGTTTAACCACCCAAAACTCACCCTCGCCATTCGGGACCCTGTCCGGATATACCAACAAGTCCTAAAACATATTACGGACTTAGTCGAGGCCTCAAATCACATCCAACAATGCTAAAAACACAAATGATACCCCAATTCAAGCCTAATGAAACTAATAAATTCCAACTTCTACATTCGATGTCGAAACCTATCAAATCGAGTCCGATTGACCTCAAATTTTGCACACAAGTTATAAATGACATAGCGTACCTATGAAGATTTTCAGAACTGGATTCCGACCCCGATATCCAAAAGTCAACTCCTCGGTCAAACTTTTCAAAAATCTTCCATTTTCCAACATTCGCTAAAATGCGTTGAATTGTCCTACAGACTTCCAATTTCAAATCTAGACATACGCCTAAGTCCGAAATTACCATACGAAGCTATAACAACTCTCGGAATTCCATTCCGACCCTCGGATCAAAATCTCGCCTAACAACCGAAAATCGCCAAAATACTAACTCCGCCAATTCAAGCCTAATTCTACACCGGACCTCCAAAACCAATTTCGATCACACTCCTAAGTCATAAATCACCTCCCAAAGCTAACCGAACCATCAGAACTCACATCCGAGCCCTCTAACTCATAAGTCAACTTCTGGTTGACTTTTCCAACTTAAACCTTCTTAAAAGAGACTAGGTCTATCATTTCTTACCAAATCCACTCCGAATGCAAACTACTCAACTCGATCACATAAAACACGGATAATGGAGCATAATGAAGCAGAAATTGGGGAAATGGCATGGTAATTCATGAGACGACTGGCCGGGTCATCACATCCTCCCCAACTTAAACAAACGTTCGTCCTCGAACGAGTCAAGAAACATACCTGAAGCCTCAAATAGGTGAGGATGTCTGCTCCGCATCTCCCGCTCGGTCTCCCAGGTAGCCTCCTCCACGGGCCGACCTCTCCACTGCACTTTCACTGAAGCTATATCCTTGGACCTCAACTTTCGAACCTGACGACCCAAAATAGCCACTGGCTCCACATCATAGGTCAAATCATCATCCAACTGAACCGTGCTGAAGTCCAAAATATGAGACAGATCCCCAATATACTTCCGGAGCATAGAAACATGAAATACCGGGTGCACAATTCGACAAGCTGAGTGGCAAAGCAAGCTCATAAGCCACCTCCCCAATCCTCCGAAGCACCTCAAATGGCTCAATGAACCGAGGACTCAATTTCCCTTTCTTCCCGAATCTCATAACACCCTTCATGGGCGAAACCTTCAGCAAGACCTTCCCCCCAACCATGTAGGACACATCTCGAACCTTCTTATCAGCATAACTCTTTTGCCTCGACTGCGCTGTACGAAGCCTCTCCTGTATCACTTTCAACTTCTCTAGAGCATCTTGAATCAAATCAGTCCCCAATAACCTAGCCTCGCCGGGCTCGAACCAACCAACTGGAGATCTACACTGCCTCCCATACAAAGCCTCATACGGAGCCATCTGAATACTCGACTGGCAGTTGTTGTTATAAGCAAACTCTGCAAGCGGTAGAAACTCATCCCATGAACCTCCGAAATCAATAACACATGCACGCAAAATTTCCTCCAATATCTGAATAGTACGCTCGGACTGCCGGTCCGTCTGAGAATGAAAAGCTGTGCTCAACTCTACCTGAGTACCCAACTCTCTCTGCACGGCTCTCCAAAACTGCAAAGTAAATTAAGTACCTCTATCTGAAATGATAGAAACTGGGACACCATGCAGCCGAACAATCTCCCGGATATAAATCCCTGCCAACCACCATGAAGAATAAGTAGTACACACAGGAATGAAGTACGCGAACTTGGTCAGCTGATCCACAATCACCCAAATAACATCGAACTTCTTCAAAGTCCGTGGAAGTCCAACAACAAAGTCCGTAGTGATTCGCTCCCACTTCCGTTCGGGAATAGCCATCTGCTGAAGCAAGCCACCCGGTCTCTGTTGCTCATATTTTACCTGCTGATAGTTGAGACACCGAGCTACAAATCCAATAATATCTTTCTTCATTCTTCTCCACCAATAGTGTTGTCTCAAGTCCTGATACATCTTCGCGGCACCCGGATGAATGGAATACCGCGAGCTATAGGCCTCCTCCAGAATCAACTCCCGAAGCCCATCCACATTGGGCACACAAATCCGGCCCTGCATCCTCAACACTCCATGATCGCCGATGGTCACATCTCTGGCATCATCATGCTGAACTCTGTCCCTAAGGACAAGCAAATGCGGATCATCATACTGGCGCCCTCTGATGCGATCAGATAAGGAAGACTGAGAAATCACACAAGCCAACACCCGACTAGGTTCCGAAATATCTAATCTCACAAACCGATTGGCCAAGGCCTGAACATCAACTGCAAGGGGTCTCTCCCCAATTGGAATATATGCCAAACTCCCATACTCACTTCCTTTCGGCTCAAAGCATCGGCCACCACATTGGCCTTTCCCCGATGGTACAATATAGTGATACCATAATCCTTGAGCAACTCCAACTATCTCCGCTGCCACAAATTAAGATCCTTTTGCTTGAACAAATGCTGAAGGCCGCGATGATCAGTAAACATCTCACAAGATACGCCATATAAGTCATGCCTCCAAATCTTCAATGCATGAACTATGGCAGCCAGTTCCAAATCATGAACGGGGTAGTTCTTCTCACGGGGCTTCAACTGACGAGAAGCATAAGCAATAACTCTACCTCCCTGCATCAATACACAACCAATCCCAACTCTCGAAGCATCACAATACACGGTATATGAACCTGAAGCTGATGGCAAAACCAATACTGGAGCTATGGTCAAGGCTGTCTTGAGCTTCTCAAAGTTCTCCTGACACTCGTCCGACCATACAAATGGAGCACCCTTCTGAGTTAATTTGGTCAAGGGCGATGAAATGGATGAGAATCCCTGAACAAACTGGCGATAATAGCCTGCCAACCCAAGAAAGCTACGAATCTCTGTGGTTGAGGACGGTCTAGGCCAAATCTGAACAGCTTCTATCTTCTTTGGATCAACCTGAATACCCTCGCTGGACACTACGTGCCCCAAGAAAGCCACTGAACCGAGCCAAAACTCACACTTAGAGAATTTTGCATAAAGCTTCTCCTCCCTCAATCTCTGCAATACTACTCGCAAATGCTCCGCGTGCTCCTCCTGACAACGTGAGTACACCAGAATTTCATCAATGAATACAATAACGAACGAATCTAGATAAGGCCGAAATACACTGTTCATCAAATGCATGAACGCTACTGGGGCATTGGTTAGCCCGAAAGACATAACAAGAAACTCATAGTGACCATACCTAGTCCTGAATGCATTCTTAAGAATATCTGAATCCCTGATCTTCAACTGGTGATAAACCGAACGGAGATCAATCTTGGAGAACACTCGCGCTCCCTGAAGCTGGTCAAATAGATCATCAATGCGAGGCAAAGGATACTTGTTCTTCATTGTTTCTTTGTTCAATTTCCTGTAATCGATGCACATTCTCATCCTGCCATCCTTCTTCTTTACAAACAAAACCGATGCACCCCAAGGTGACACACTAGGCCGAATGAACCCCTTATCTAGGAGTTCCTGAAGTTGATCCTTTAATTCTTCAACTCTGCTGGCGCCATACGATACGGCAGAATAGAAATGGGCTGAGTGCCCGGCACCAGGTCAATACCAAAATCAATATCCCTGTCCGGTGGCATGCCAGGCAGGTCTGCAGGAAATACATCGGGAAAATCCCTCACAACTGGAACAGAATTAATGCTAGGAGTCTCAGCTCCAACATCCCTCACAAACGCTAGATATGAAAGGCAACCCTTCCCAACCATACGCTGGGCCTTCAAGAACTATATCACTCTACTAGGAACATAATCACTCACACCACGCCACTCTATCCGCGGTACACCCGGCATAGCCAAAGTGACGGTCTTAGCATGACAGTTTAGAATAGAACGACACGAAAATAACCAATCCATGCCCAAAATGACATCAAAATCCACCATGCTCAATAGCAATAGGTCCACTCGTGTCTTCAGACCTCCAATAGTCACCATACATGACCGGTACACACGGTCTATAACAACAGTATCGCCAACTGGGGTTGACACATGAACAGGTACAGCATGAGACTCCCGGGACGTACCCAAATAATGAGCAAAATATGAGGACACATAAGAATAGGTGGAACCGGGATCAAATAATACAGAGGCATCTTTGTCGCAGACTGAAACAATACCTGTACTGACAGCATCTGAAGCAATGGCATATGTCCTGCCTGGAATAACATAGAAATGAGTCTCGCCACCACCTGATCGACCTTCCTCTCTGGGGCGACCCCTGGCTGCCTGACCTCCACCCCTAGCTTGCTGGGGTGGGTGGTAAAGTAACTGGAGCAGAAGTCGAGGGCTGACCCCTCTGTTGAGACGAACTAGCACCACGTTGAGAACACTGCCTCCACATGTGGCCCATCTCGCCACACTCATAATAGCTCCCTGGTGCTGGAGAAGAGGACTGAAGGGAGCCCCTCGCACCGGAGTGTCTAGCAGATGCACTCGGCATAGAAGAACCCTAGGCTGACGGAGCACGAGCTGAACTCTAAGCTGGAAGGGCGCGAAGTGATGACTGGCCCTACTGCGACCCATGATAACCACGACCTGAAGATGGCCCGCGATACTCTGGACGGGCTGACTGAGCAGGCCTGAAAGAACGACCTCTACCATGCTGAAACTGGCCCCTCGAATGAGTACTACTATAACTGCCCGATCCTCGAGGCCTCTTGGCCTCCCTCTCCTCTCGCTCCTGACGATGAACCGTCTCAATCTCTTGAGCGATATCAACCACCTCCTCGAACGTAGCACCCAACACTCTCTCTTTGGTCATAAGAATACGGAGATGATAGTTAAGGCCATCAACAAATCTCCTGATCCTCTCACGATCTGTCAGAACCATCCAGACGGCATGATGAGCCAACTCAGAAAACCTCGACTCATACTATGTCACAGTCATATCCCCTGTCGCAACCACCTCGAACTGTCTACGCAGCTCCTCTCTGCGGGACTGCGTCACATACTTCTCCAAGACAATAGCACAGAACTGCTGCCAAGTAATGGGCGCGGCACTAACCGGCCTACGCCTCTCATACGCCTCCCACCAAGTGAAGGCAACTCCAGAAAACTGAAAGGTGGTAAATGCCACACCACTAGACTCAAGAATCTATCTGTACGGAGCATCCGCTGACATTTATCAAGAAAACCATAGGCATCTTCGCCCTCAGCACCACTGAATGACGGAGGCTGGAGTCTACCAAACCTCTCAAGACGACGCTGCTCATCATCCGGCATAACAAGTACCATGAACTCCTGGGCTGGAGGTGCCCCCGGCGTCTGAAGTCCCTGCACTACCTGCTCAGGCGTGCGAGCAGCGGGGGTCTGATTGCCTCCCCCGGCCTGTGAAGTAGCTACTGCTATGGTGGCTGAAACTACCTGAGCCAGGCCAGTGGAAACGGATAAGATCTGAGCCAAGGCCTCCTAAAGACCCGGAATCATGATGGGCATAGCTGGTGCCTAAACTGGTGCTGCTGGCGCCTGATCCTGAGCTGGGGCAGCTGGTGGATCAACAGGTGCTGCCCTCGCTGCTCTGCCTCTGCCACGACCACGACAGTGTCCACGACCTCCGGTAGCCTCAGTGGGTGGCACTAGTGGTCGTCCACCTCGTCCGGTAGCTCGCGTCCCCACCATCTAGTGAGAGAATAGGATAACAGAAGTTTAGTCCTCGGATCAACAAGTTCGCACGACAAGAATTTCAAGAATATAAAGTTTTTTTCCTAAAAGGTTCTGCAGCCTCTCGAGGATAATTACAGACGTCTTTGTACCGATCCGTGAGCCTCTACTAAACCCGCTCATGACTCGTGAGACCTATGTAACCTAGGTTCCGATACCAACTTGTAACTACCCTAACCCCAAACCCGGTCGTGATGGCGCCTCTCGTGAAGACAAGGCCAGCCAATTTAACCAAAATCTCATTTTAAGCAGTTAATTAACATGAAAACAATATAAGCATGATTTAATAGCAATAATTCGCAGAAATATAGTTAACCATAATAGAAACCATCCCGACACAGCCCAAACCGGGGTGTCACAAGTCATGAGCAACTATCGATCCTGATACAAGTCTACAAAATACAATATCTGGCACAACTGTTGGAAGAACATAGAAACAATAAGATAAGGGATATACGGGGTTGTGGACGCCAACAACTACCTCGTAGTCTCTGAATCACTGCCTGGACGGGAGGAGTCAGCACTCCGTAGCAGAACGAACAACACCCGAACCTGCACACATGGTGCAGGGAGTAATGTGAGCACTCCGACCCAGTGAGTAATAAATATAAAATATGACTAAAAGTAAGAAAGCACGTAAAGCACAAGGCATTCTATAATGAAGCAGTAAAACATCATTAAAAAACAGTAAATCAGTCAGAAATCAAGTAAAATCTCCTTTCAACAGGTAAAACATGTAATTTTTCACGTAAATAATGTGAAGTAAAAAAAAAAGGATCGCCCCTCGGGCTCAGTATCGACAAATCCGCCCCTCGGGCAATAGCGCAGAACAGTACCAGCCCCTCGGGCTCAAATCTCAGAACAATACCAGCCCCTCGGGCTATCACATGGTACAATATCAGCCCCTCGGGCTATATCTCACATTACAATGGGTACCCGCGCTCACTGGGGGTGTACAGACTCTGGGAGGGGGCCCTTACGGCCCAAACGCAATATCAAGCCACCTCGTGGCATCAAATCTAGCCGCTCGGCCTCATATCAGTCAAGCCACCTCGTGGCGTATATAAAGTATCTCAGGCCCTCAACCTCATATCAGTCACAAGCCACCTCGTGGCATATAAAGTATCTCAGGCCCTCGACCTCATGTCTCTTTGTATATCCTCATATCTGGCCCTCGGCCGCACTCAGTCAGAAAATCATCACAATCCCCTCGGGCATAGTAAAATAGTAGTTCTCAGCCCAAAAACATCATTAGAATATTATTTAAGTCTCAAAACTGAGTAAAAGTGACTGAGTTGTAAAACAGTGAAAAACAACATGATTGAGTTCAAGTAATAAGTCAAAATAGTGAGGAAACAGTGATAAAAATTCCCGAAGGGTTTAAATAATTGGCACGAAGCCCAAATATGGCAATAAGCCCAAATCATGATGATAACAAATAAGTTTCAGTCAAATACAGGGTAAAAATCATCAATCGGGACGGATCAAGTCACAATCCCCAGTAGTAAACGACCCTGCGCTCATTATCGAGCGCGTGTCTCACCTCAATGTAGCACTACGATGTACAATCCGGGGTTTCAAACCCTCAGAACATCATTTACAATCACTACTCACCTCGAACCAGCTAAATCCCTAGCCCGCGACACCTTTGCCCCTCGAATTGGCCTCCACGCGTGTCGAATCTTTCCAAAATCAGAACGAGTACGTCACAATATGCTGAGGGGACAAAGCCCAAGCGAAAACAATCGAAAAATACCAAAAATTTCGAAATTAGCAAAACCCGAGCCCCGGGCCCACTTCTCGAAGCTCAGAAATTTTCACATCAACGGGTTCCTTATCTCCTAACGAGTTCATACATATCAAAAGTTCTTAAATCCGACCCCAAATGGTCCTCCAAATACCCTATTAAAATTTCAAAATCCCAAGCGCTATTTCTTCCACTTTTAGCAAGACTTCAATGATTTTCTAGGTGGATTTCACAATATAAACGAGTTTTAGGTCCGAATATCTTACATCCAATCGATTCTCCTTGAATCCCTTGCTATTTTCCTTCAAGAACCTCCAAAAATGAGCAACTATGGGTGAAAATATACCTAAATCACGGACAAGAAGGCTTAAAAATATTCTGCCCAGGCTTCATTGAGTTGTACCTTGCGCTGTGCAGGTTGTACATCCTCTTACCATTTTCCCTTGCTGTACACCTTCTGTTAAAATGCTCATAACTCCTTGTGAAAATATCCAAATGATCAACGGTTTGAAGATTTAGAAACTAGACTCGAAGATCTTTTATTTGATTGGTTGTAAAATATATAACTCTTTATATATTCCGAGATATGAGCTTCTAAAGTGCATCAGAAGATTTTGTCAAAATTGCTCCACCAGCCAAATTCGATCAATCATAACTTTCTCATAGAATATCCAAATCATGAATGGTTTAACTTTCTGGAAACTAGAATACAAGGGTATGATCATCTCCTAATTCCTTATATATTACGAAATATAAGCTTCCAAAGTCGGTCCAGTGCAGCAGAAATTTCTACCCTGCTCACTGCCTGGAAAACAACAGCAGTATTGAGCTTCGGTTTATCAATCGTAACTTTTGATACAAATGTCCAAATGATAAATGGTTTACAATTCTGGAAACTAGATTCAAAGGGCTACAACTTTCATTTTTTGACCATCTCCAATTTCCTTACATATTACGAGATATAAGCTTCCAAATTAAGTCCTGTGCAGCAGATTTTTTTCCGGCGATTCACACTGCTCCAGCAGTTATAAATGGATAGAAATAGTCCGAAACTACTCCGAAACGCACCCGAGTCATTCGGGACCCTGTATACCAACAAGTCCTAAATAATATTACGGACTTAGTCGAGGCCTCAAATCACATCAAACAACGCTAAAAACACGAATGATACCCCAATTCAAGCCTAATAAAACTAACAAATTCCAACTTCTACATTCGATGCCGAAACCTATCAAATCGAGTCCGATTGACCTCAAATTTTGCACACACATCCCAAATGACATAACGAAGCTACAACAACTCTCGGAATTCCATGTCGACCCTTGGATCAAAATCTTGCCTAACCATCGGGAATCGCCAAAATACTAACTCCACCAATTCAAGCCTAATTCCACACCGGACCTCCAAAACCAATTCCGATCACACTCCTAAGTCAAAAATCACCTCCGGAAGCTAACCGAACCATCGTAACTCACATCTAAGCCCTCTAACTCATAAGTCAACATCCGGTGACTTTTCCAACTTAAACCTTCTTAAAAGAGACTAAGTGTCTCATTTTTTACCAAATCCACTCCGAATGCAAACTACTCAACTCGATCACATAAAACATGGATAACGAAGCATAACGAAGCAGAAATTGGGGGAAACAGAGCGGTAACTCATGAGACGACTAGCCGGGTCGTCACAATACTGTATCACCCGACGGTTCTAAGGTTGAGACTAAAGAGACCAGACAGTTCACAATCCACGCAGTAAACCCTAGTTATGGCAGTATAACCGGTACTCCTCAAGAACCCGTTTTAACCAGGTGAACGTGCTGAAGGGTTAAAAAGAGGACAGTGGTTTAGGGTTTGCTTGACAAGATTGTAGCTTGACAAAGCTGGTGTCTCTGTAGAGCCTTCCCTGAAGCTCCGTTGAAGCGATCCGGTCTGAAAATGATCATTGGTTCTTTGATAATTTTTAAAAGAAATTAATAAAATTCTTTCGAGATGATTTTTATAATGATTAGTAGTCACATTAAGATAATTGCTTTTGTGCCATGGTTTATGTCTAAATTTGTTGATGGTTGTATTTCCATGCTAGATTATAAACTCAATAGTGGGGAAATTACGAGATCCGTATTTCCCCCACAAATATCTTTCCAAATGGGATTAAAGGATAAAGTAATTTATTATACTGCATTTTGAAAATTGTTTGATGATGATACTGGCAAAATTACTACAAGAAATTTTAATACTATGCTCACACAGAATAAATGTATTAATATATATATATTAGTATTCTGGGTGAATAGATAGATTCAATTAATGAAAAACTGGACAGATTAATAATAGAAGTCCAGAAAATATCTAGAAAGGATACTACAAAAGGCAAAGATAAAATTGCTACTGCAAGTATCCATCCACCTCCTGAGGTCAAAGACTTTAAGGGGAAGAGTCACGAAGACCTGGAGAATTTATTAGATAAAAAATTTGAAGGATTTAAAATTGGTCCTTTAAATTTAGAGTACTTATCTGATGAAGAGAGAAAAGTAAAACTCTCTGATGAGATTAATAAAATCTCAGAAAAGTTTGCTCGAAAATCGGTTCAAAGGATGTTTTATTATCCTAGGCCAACTCCTCAAGATGTACTCATAGAGGAACCTGATGCTACTTATTATTCCAAGATCTATAGTGGCACAGAAATCTATGAATGGAACTTAGATGGTATTACTGATCGTCAGATTTATACCCAAGTACATAGAATGCTTATGTACAGCACTATCTGCAACGTTAATAAGAATTCTGAAAAAACAGTTGCTGAAATGATAGTCGCAGGTTTTACTGGCCAACTAAAAGGTCGGTGGGACAATTATTTAACAGAAAAGCAGTGTGCAGAAATTATGGGAGCAATAAAAATAGAAGATAGTCATAATGTTCAAAATGCTGTATATTCCTTGGTTCTTAATATTATAGAACATTTCTCTGAAAGATGGTCACACAATAGTGAGACCTTAAGGACTATGCTCCAAAATCTTAGATGTAATACGTTGACAAATTTTAGATGGTATAACGATGTTCTCTTATCCAGGGTAATGGAATTACTGGAGTGTAATACCACTCTCTGGAAGTCCAAATTTATTGTGGGCTCCCAACAGTCTTTGATGAAAGAGTTAGAAAAACTCTTCGAGGAACTGCAATGAGTATAGATTATAATAGCTATACCTATGGAAAGCTTATTAGTATATGCATACAAGAAGTCTTAGCTCTATGTAATGAGATTAAGATAAGCCATAAAATCAAGAAATATCATCTTAATGAAAGACAACGGTTAGGAGAATTATGCAAACAATTCGCCATAGACATTCCTAAGAATAAAAAGTCTCATAGACATTAGGAAGACCAAAAAGAACCTTATATGTATAAAAAGAAAAGTAGAGGATCTTCTGAAAGAGATATTAAAAGAAGGATAAGAGAAGAAAAGCTTATAAGCATAGAAAGGATTTTATAAGATCCCATACGCCTAATGCGTGCTACAAATGTGGCAGAGTAGACCATTATGCTAGAGATTGTAAAGTTAAGGATAAGATTAAGAACCTTGATCTAGATGATAATCCAAAAGACTCTTTGTACAAGATTCTGTTAAATTGTTCTCGAGATACTTCACCAGAGAATAGTGATAGAGAAGATTCATCGACTGATAATGATCTAAGGGCTCTACCGGAGGAGGAATACCTTCCTTCAGATGATGAATGTGGACCTTCCAAGAAGAATCAAGATAGTGTTGTTATAACAACATGGATGATGAGTTTCTTAATATTTATTCCCAATTCAAGGACTTAGAAGTCAATGTCCTAACAAATAATAGTTTACTAGAACTTCTCAGGGTTATCAAAGACCCAGTGTTAAGGTCTCAGATAATTGATCAGGAGGACAATATGGATAATATTCCTAAAACCCCTAAGATTTAAGAAATTCCTTCTCAAAAGGGACCTTATACAATGTCTGAGATTAAAAGGATTTTAAGAGAAAAATCCTAGGCTATTGATAGGCCAACTACTGTTCAAGATTTGAAAGATGAGATTCATAATCTCAAAGGAGAAATCTCAGGATTAAAGGCTTCTAATATACCCTTAGACAAGAGAATTATCAAATTAGAAAATTCTCATGTGTCTACAAGCCAAGAGTTCAGTACTAATATTACTGAAGAAGGTTTGGATGCTAGTACCTCAAAAAATGGGGTAAAAGATGATTTTCTAGGAACTGTAAATATGGCTGATAATGAGTTTTTACAGAAACTTCAGCTATTTACTACTCAAAAGTTTTTAATAAAAGTTACTCTTTTAATAGATTATAATTTTAAAGAAGAGTTTGTTGCTTTATTTGATAGTGGTGCTGATTTGAATTGTATTAAAGAAGGAGTAATACCTTCAAGATATTTTTATAAGACTACTCATAGATTAAAAAATGTCAGTGGTCACCAAATGGGCATTTCTTATAAAATACCGAAAGCTTATTTGCCAGAACAATGTCTGTATACCAGAAGGTTTTGTTTTAGTAAAAGATATTCACTAAGACATAATTATTAGGAGTCCCATTTTTCAACCACATAATATCCTTTACTAATTGGGATACAAATAGTGTCACGACCCGAATCCCAAACCCGGTCGTGATAGCGCCTCTCGTGAAGACAAGGCCAACAGATTCGAACTATAACTTGATTTAAGCAATTATGACAGTACATACATATTTTAATAACAGCAAATTGCGGAAACATAGCTAACCATCCCGACAACAGCCCAAACCGGGGTGTCACAATGTCATGAGCAACTAATGAAATTCTAATAATAAGATTACTATTACAATATCCCTGGCACAATTGTTTGAAGAAAGTGGAAACAACAAGGTAAAAGAGATATGGGGCTGCTGACGCTAACAGCTACCTCGTAGTCTCTGAATCACCGCTCTGACAGTCGTAGTCAATGCCTCGGAGAGGAATCAATAACGCCTGAATCTGCACACATGGTGCAGGGAGTAATGTGAGTACTTCCAACTCAGTGAGTAATAATCATAAATAATGGCGGAAAGCAAGCAACCACACAAAGCACAAGGCATTCTATAAGGAAGCAGTAAAACATTATTAAAACAGTAAATCAGTGAGAATCAAGTAGAAACTCCTTTCAACAGGTGAAACATGTAAGTATTTCAAGTAATAACGTGAAGTAAAAGAAAACATTTAAAACCGCCCCTCGGGCTCAGTATCTTTTAAAAACACGCCCATCGGGATTTATCATAAAAACAGTATCAGCCCCTCGGGCATATCACATGGTACAACATCGGCCCCTCGGGCTCATCACATCACAATATTGGCCTCTCGGGCTATAATTCTCATCACAATGGGTACCCTGCGCTCACTGGGGGTGTACAGACTCCGGGAGGGGCCCCGTACGGCCCAAGCGCTATATCAAATCTCGTGGCGGCAAGCCACCCGATCCTATTATATCTCGTGGCGGCGTGCCACCCGATCCAATTTACATCATATCCCGTGGCGGCGTGCCACCCGATCCCATTTACATCATATCTCGTGGCGGCGTGCCACCCGATCCCATTTACTTCATTTAAAAATGTCATTTAAATCTCAAAATTGAGTAAAAGTGACTGAGTTGTAAAACAGTGGAAAACAACATGACTAAGCTCAAGTAATGAATCAAAACAGTGAGGAAACAGTGTTAAATACCCCCGAAGGGTTCAAATAACCGGCACGAAGCCCAAATGTGGCAATACAGGTAATGCCTCCAAATCTTTAAAGCATGAACTATGGCAGCCAGCTCCAAGTCATGCACGGGATAGTTCTTCTCATGAGGCTTCAACTGACGAGAAGCATAAGCAATAACTCTACCCTCCTGCATTAGTACACAACCGATCCCAACTCTCGAGGGATCAAAATATACGGTATACGAACCTGAGGCTGATGGTAGAACCAATACTGGAGCAGTGGTCAAGGCTCTCTTGAGCTTCTGAAAGCTCTCCTCACACTTGTCTGACCATACAAATGGAACACCCTTCTGAGTCAATTTGGTGAAGGGCAATGCAATGGATGAGAATCCTTGAACAAACCGGCGATAGTAGCCTGCCAACCCAAGGAAGCTACGAATCTCTGTGAATGAGGACGGCCTGGGCCAACTCTAAACCGCCTCTATCTTCTTTGGATCAACCTGTATACCCTCGCTGGACACTACGTGTCCAAAGAAAGCAACTGAACCGAGCCAAAACTCACACTTAGAGAATTTTGCATAAAGCTTCTCCTCTCTCAATCTCTGCAATACAACTCGCAAATGCTCTGCGTGCTCTTCCTGACTACGCGAATACACTAGGATATCATCAATGAATACCACTACGAAGGAATCTAGATAGGGCCGAAATACATTGTTCATCAACTGCATGAACGCTGCTGGGGCATTGGTTAGCCCGAAAGACATAACAAAAAACTCATAGTGACCATATCTAGTCCGGAAGGCCGTCTTAAGAATATCCGAATCCCTGATCTTCAACTGGTGATATCCTGAACGGAGATCAATCTTGGAGAACACTCGCGCCCCCCTGAAGCTGGTCAAATAAATCATTGATGCGAGGCAAAGGATATTTGTTTTTGATTGTTACCTTGTTCAATTGCCTATAATCGATGCACATTCTCATCGTGCCATCCTTCTTCTTTACAAACAAAACCGGTGCACCCCAAGGTGACACACTAGGCTGAATGAACCCCTTATCTAGGAGTTCCTGAAGTTGCTCCTTTAATTCTTCAACTCTGCTGGCGCCATACGATACGGCGGAATAGAAATGGGCTGAGTGCCCGGCACCAGGTCAATACCAAAATCAATATCCCTGTCAGGTGGCATGCCCGACAGGTCTGCAGGAAATACATCGGGAAAGTCCCTCATAACTGGAACAGAATCAATATTTGGAGTCTCAGCTCCAACATCCCTCACAAATGCCAGATATGAAAGGCAATCCTTCCCAACCATACGCTGGGCCTTTAAGAATGATGTCACCCTACTAGGGACATAATCAGTCACACCACGCCACTCGATCCGCGGTACACCCGGCATAACAAAAGTAACTGTCTTAACATGACAGTCTAAAATAACACGACACGGAGATAACCAATCCATGCCCAAAATGACATCAAAGTCTACCATGCTTAATAGCAATAGGTCCACTCGGGTCTCCAGTCCCCCAAAAGTTATTACATACGATCGGTACACACGGTCTACAACAACAGTATCGCCCACCGGGGTAGACACATGAACATGTACAGCAAGAAACTCCCGGGGCGTACCTAAATAATGAGCAAAATATGAGGACACATATGAATAGGTGGAACCGGGATCAAATAATACAGAGGCATCTTTGTGGCAGACTGAAACAATACCTGTAATAACGGCATCTGAAGCACTGGCATCTGTCCTTCCTGGAATAGCATGGAATCGAGCCTGGCCATCGCCTGCTCGACCTCCCCCTCTGGGCGACCTCTGGCTGCCTGACCTCCACCCCTAGCTGGCTGGGCGGGTGGTAAAGTAACTGGAGCAGATGTCGAGGGCTGACCCCTCTGCTGGGATGATCTAGCACCAAAGTGAGGACACTGCCTGCGGATGTGGCCCATCTCGCCACACTCATAACAACTCCCTAGCGCTAGAGATGAAGAATGAAGGGAACCTCTCGCACTGGAGTGTCTAGCAGGTGCACTTGGCATAGAAGGACCCTAGGCTGACGGAGCATGAGCTGGAAGGGCGCTGAGTGATGACTGGCCCTGCTGCAACCCATGATAACCACGATCTGCAGATGCCCCACGATACTCTGGATGAACTAACTGAGCAGGCCTGAAGGAACGATCTCGACCCTGCTAGAACTTGCCCCTCGAAGGAGTACCACTGTAACTACCTGATCCTCGAGGCCTCTTAGCCTCCCTCTCCTCTCGCTCCTGACAGCGAACCGTCTCAATCTCGCGAGCTATATCAACCACCTCCTCGAAATTAGCACCCAATACTCTCTCCCTGGTCATAAGAATACGAAGATGATAGTTAAGGCCATCTACAAACCTCCTGATTCTTTCACGATCAGTCGGAACCATCCAGACAGCATGTCGAGCAAACTCAGAAAAGTTTGACTCATATTGCGACGCAGTCATATCCCCCTGTCGCAGCCATTCGAACTCCCTACACAGCTCCTCTCTACGGGATTGCGGCACATACTTCTCCAGGAAAAGAGCGGAGAACTGCTGCCAAGTAAGGGGCGCTGCATCAACCGGCTTACGCCTCCCACCAATTAAAGGCAGCTCCCGTAAACTGAAATGTGGTAAATGCCACACCACTAGACTCAAGAATCCCGGCTGTCCGGAGCATTCGCTGACACTTGTCAAGAAAATCTTGGGCATCCTCGCCCTCAACACCACTGAATGACGGAGGCTGGAGTCTACCAAACCTCTCAAGACGACGCTGCTCATCATCTGGTATTACTGGTACTATGAATTCCTCTGAGCTGGTGCAACCGGCTGGGCTGGAGGTGCCCCCCGCATCTGAAGTCCCTGGACTACCTGCTCATGTGTACGGGCAATAGGGGTCTGATTGCCTCCCCCGGCCTGTGAAGTAGTTGCGGCTGTGGTGGCTGAAACCGCCTGAGCCAGGCCAGTGCAGACTGATAAGATCTGAGCCAAGATCTCCTAAAGACCTGGAATCGCAATTGGCACAGCTGGTGCCTGTATTGGTGCTGTTGGAGCCTGTTCCTGAGCTAGGGTAGCTGGTGGATCAACAGATGCTGCCCTCGCTGCTCTGCCTCTACCACGACCACGACCGGATCCTCGGCCTCTGGTGGTCTCAATGGGTGGCACTAGTGGTTGTCCACCTCGTCCGATATCTCGCGTCCTCACCATCTGTGAGAGAATAAGATAACAGAAGTTTCAGTGCTCGGATCAATAAGTTCGCACGACAAGAATTTCAAGAATAAGGAGTTTTCCTAAAAAGGTTCTGCAGCCTCTCAAAGATAAGTACAGACGTCTCCGTACCGATCCGCGAGACTCTACTAAACCCGCTCATGACTCGTGAGACCTATGTAACCTAGGCTCTCTACCAACTTGTCACGGCCCGAATCCCAAACCCGGTCGTGATAGCGCCTCTCGTGAAGACAAGGCCAACAGATTCGAACTATAACTTGATTTAAGCAATTATGACAGTACATACATATTTTAATAACAGCAAATTGCGGAAACATAGCTAACCATCCCGACAACAGCCCAAACCGGGGTGTCACAATGTCATGAGCAACTAATGAAATTCTAATAATAAGATTACTATTACAATATCCCTGGCACAATTGTTTGAAGAAAGTGGAAACAACAAGGTAAAAGAGATATGGGGCTGCTGACGCTAACAGCTACCTCGTAGTCTCTGAATCACCGCTCTGACAGTCGTAGTCAATGCCTCGGAGAGGAATCAATAACGCCTGAATCTGCACACATGGTGCAGGGAGTAATGTGAGTACTTCCAACTCAGTGAGTAATAATCATAAATAATGGCGGAAAGCAAGCAACCACACAAAGCACAAGGCATTCTATAAGGAAGCAGTAAAACACTATTAAAACAGTAAATCAGTGAGAATCAAGTAGAAACTCCTTTCAACAGGTGAAACATGTAAGTATTTCAAGTAATAACGTGAAGTAAAAGAAAACATTTAAAACCGCCCCTCGGGCTCTGTATCTTTTAAAAACACGCCCCTCGGGATTTATCATAAAAACAATATCAGCCCCTCGGGCATATCACATGGTACAACATCGGCCCCTCGGGCTCATCACATCACAATATTGGCCTCTCGGGCTATAATTCTCATCACAATGGGTACCCTGCGCTCACTGGGGGTGTACAGACTCCGGGAGGGGCCCCGTACGGCCCAAGCGCTATATCAAATCTCGTGGCGGCATGCCACCCGATCCCATTATATCTCGTGGCGGCGTGCCACCCGATCCAATTTACATCATATCCCGTGGCGGCGTGCCACCCGACCCCATTTACATCATATCTCGTGGCGGCGTGCCACCCGATCCCATTTACTTCATTTAAAAATGTCATTTAAATCTCAAAATTGAGTAAAAGTGGCTGAGTTGTAAAACAGTGGAAAACAACATGACTGAGCTCAAGTAATGAATCAAAACAGTGAGGAAACTGTGTTAAATACCCCCGAAGGGTTCAAATAACCGGCACGAAGCCCAAATGTGGCAATCAGCCCAAATCATGATGATATCAAATAAGTTTCAATCAAATATGTAGTAAAATTATCAATCGGGACGGACCAAGTCACAATCCCCAGTATTAAACGACCCCACGCTCATCATCGAGCGCGTGCCTCACCTTAATATAGCACTACGATGTGCAATCCGGGGTTTCAAACCCTTAGGACATCATTTACAATCACTACTCACCTCGAACCAGCTAAATTCTTAGTCCGCGACGCCTTTGCCCTTTGAATTGGCCTCTGCGCGCGTCGAATCTATCCAAAACTCGAACTAATATGTCACAATATGTAGGGGTAACAAAGCCCACGCGAAAACAATCAATAAATACTAAGAAATTCTGAAATTAGCAAAACCCGAGCCCGGGCCCACTTCTCGAAATTCAGATATTTTCACCTCAACGGGTTCCTTATCTTCCCACGAGTTCAACCATACAAGATTTATCGAATTCTGACATCGGTTCGACCTCCAAGTCTTAAAATCTAAACATAAGGGTTTTCCACAATTTCTCCAACTTAAATCACCAATTACATACTAGAATGACAATAGATTTGGGTAATTTGACCAAGATTGAGTTAGGAACACTTACCCTGATGTTTCCCTTGAAAATCTTCCAAAAATCCCTTCAAGATTAGTTGCAATCTAAGTTCTATGGCTCTAACTATATTCAAGATGGCCAAAACTCCTTCCTCTGAGAATTTGTCAAAGAAAGTCCCCTTGGGATATAGTTTTGGAGTTGATTTGCCGTGATTTATGGTGTTTGGAGGTGTTTCTCTTCGTGGGTAATGACAGTGAGTTTTTGCATGGCAAATGGGCATCGATTACTATTTATAAGGGGTCAAAAATCAAGACACAACGCACCAGTCGGGGTTAAAATGCGATCGCATATCTGTCGCATAACAGATATGCGGTCTGCATATTTGACGCGACCGTAGCAAAGGTAACCCTAGCCTTCACCGCAAATTCAGTGTGAGGCATGGTTTGCTGTCCGCATTTCAAGAATGCGTCTACCGCATTCTTGTCGTTAATTTTTTTCCCCAAAACACTGTCTTGATCTGCGATTTCAATGTAAGATCTGCGGTCCGCATGTTAGAAATGCGACAGCATTTCCTACTGTATTTCTGACATGAACTTTGCCCAGAAATCTGGCTGGGTTTGCGATCTCTTTGAGAGATATACGGTCCGCATTTGAGATATGTGACCGCATTCTCGGCATCTTGTTTTTCTGCAAGTTTTCTTTCCAATGATGAAATAGCCCGTTTAACCACCCAAAAACTTACCCGAGGCCACTGGAACCTCAACCAAACATGCCAACATATCCCATAACATTATTCAAACTTGTTCCAACCTTCGGAACGCTCAGAACAACCTATCAACACCAATTCGCGTCGGATTCAAGCCTAAGGATTTCAAAATCTTCTAAGTCGCTCTTTTGATCTAAACCCAAACAAACCACGTCCGAATGACCTTAAATTTTGCACACAAGTCCTAAATCACATATCGAAGCTACAACAACTTTCGGAATTCCAAATCCACTCCGCACTCAAACTACTCAACTTAATTACATAAAACACGGCTAACAAAGCATAATAAGGCAGAAACGGGGAAAACGGAGTGGTAACTCATGAGACGACTGGCCGGGTCGCAAATAGTTTAGCAGACTTATAATGGAAAAGCAATTACTTTCGAGTTTATAACTCATCCCGTCCAAAGGTTTTTAAATGAGATTATTTCTAATAATATTATTGCAAAGAATAAACAAATTGATTTTAAAAAAATAAATAAAGAGATTTGCACTCTTACAAATGAACATGATTTAAAAACTCCTAAACTCATTGAAAAATTTGATTTAATAAAGAATTGGTTTGCTTTATAAATTTGTGGAGACCATCCAAATCCATTTTGGAATAGGAAAAGACATATAGTTAGTCTTCCTCATGAAAAGGACTTTTCGGAGGATAATATTCCTACTAAATCTAGACTTTGTCAAATGAATTCAGAATATTTGAAATTATGCAAAAAAGAAATTGATTCTTTGCTGCGGAAAGGTCTTATAAGGCCTTCAAGGTCTAAATGGTCTTGTATTGTTTTTTATGTTAATAAACATGCTGAACAGGAACGAGGAGTTCCAAGGTTAGTTACAAATTATAACCCCTTAATAAAGCTTTAAAGTGAAAAGATATCCAATCCGTAATAAAAAACATTTATTGGATATATTACATGATGCCATAATATTTTCAAAATTTGATTTTAAATCTGGTTATTGGCAAATTCAGATATCTGAGTTAGATATATATAAAACTATTTTCAATGTCCCAGTGGGTCAATATGAATGGAATGTTATGCCACTCGGTTTTAAAAATGCCCCTCCTGAATTTAATAAAATAGTGAATGATATTTTCATACCTTATACAAATTTCATAACCGTTTATATTGATGATATTTTAGTAATTTCAAAAAATATTGAGATTCATTTTAAACATTTGGATCTTTTTTGAAAAATCATAATTGAAAGTGGTTTAGTCTATCTCTAAACCAAAGATGGCCCTTATTCAGACTATTACAAGATTCTTAAGTATAATATTCAGAATGGAAGAATACTTCCGATCCAAAGAAGCATTGAATTTGCATCCAAATTTCCTGATGTCATAACTGATAAAACTCAGCTCCAAAGGTTTTTAGGAAGCTTTAATTATATTTCTCCTCTCACAAAGGACCTAGATAAGGATACTTCAATTCTTTATGAAAGTAGTCAGGAAAATTAAGCAGAAGCTTAATAACCTTCCATATCTTACATTTGCTAATCTAAGTTGGGAAAAAGTAGTTGAAACTTATGCCTCAAAGATTGGATTCGGTGGAATATTAAAAGAATGTTCTTTGACTAATAAGCAGGAATATCTTGTTCAATTCTATTCGGGGAATGAATAATTCCCAAAAGAATTATGCTACCGTGGCTAAGAAAATCCTTGCTATAGTAAAATGTGTGTTAAAATTTCAGACTGATTTATATAATCAGAAGTTTTTAATAAAAACTGACTGCCAAGCAGCAAGAGTTAACTTTAATAAAGATTGTAAACAAATGTTTGCAAGTTGGCAAGCCTTGTTAGCTCCATTTGATTTTGAGATTATTTATAAAAACGGGACTGCTAATATTCTTCCGGACTTCTTACTAGAGAATTTTTGAGTTAATAACTCTTTTAATCTTTTGACAGAATATGAGACATGTGTTTAGGCCTCCTCGAGGGAGGGGACGAGGAAGAAAAGTGGAATCTTCCTGTGGCGGAGGAAATATCCTAGCCCAGATAGGAAATCAGCAGCTAATAGCTGCCAATATCGCAGAAAGGTCAGGTCTTAATACAGACCACCCAATGTACAAATAATTTTTGGATTTTATTAAATCTAAACAAGGCACAGACAACAATCCTCCATCATATTCCTCAACATTGGCAGATTATAGCCATGATAACATTGAGGTTATAACCAGAAAGGGCAAAAAGAGTTAAAAATTCTTTTTGAACAGTCCGACCTGAAATGGAAGGATAACCCCTAGCAAATCATGACCAGGTATTTTGATACAGCATCATATGCTACCACTGCTTATATATATAGGATGAATTATGAGCTAATCCTTTCATCTACTGGTTCAGCTGAAATTCATCATTTTTATCCAGCTAATACAAAGAGAATTTATAATTTCTCTAAGATTATTATAAAGAAGATAATAGCCTCAGACGAATGAGGAATTAGTACATTAAAGAAAAGAGAATATACTCATCCAAAACACAAAGTCTCGGTAAGTTCAATTGCTGGGATTATATGAGAATCCTACTAGGAAACAACCTTGGTTCACAAAATTATGTTCCAATTTGTTTGAACAACAGATACAAAATTGGTTCTGTAAATGGTGGATATCATATGGTCCATCTTTGGAACTTCTACTGCCAATTTTTAAGAGTTTATATACTCAATGGATAGGTATATCTCCCAAAATTATTGCATTACAAAAAGATAATATTTTTTTTGATGGCATAACAACAATGTTTTTTTCATAGAATTCTCTATCCATGGATTATTGTGACGACCTGATGTGCTGGAGAAGCATATTTGATACAAATTGCTTAGATTTTTGCTTGTTTTAGATGCAATTTCCTTTTTGTGAGTATGTAATATTAGTATTCTTGCAGTGTATGAGGTGTAAGGACCTAAGGGCAGAGAAAAGAACAAAAAAAAAAGGCATCGCAAGGCAGGTTATGCGGTCGCATTTAAACAATGCGAGCCGCTTATCTTACACAGAGATCGCAGATCGAGATTGATTTCTGGGCAAAGATCAACGTCAGGAATGCGGTCTCATTTCTACAATGCGGACCGCATATCGCACACACTGAGATCGCAGATCGAGACAAATTTCTGGGCAAAGATCAACGTCAGAAATACGGTCTCATATGCGGTCGCATTTCCACAATGCGAGCCGCATATCTCACACACTGAGATCGCAGATCGACACAGATTTCTGGGCAAAGATCAACGTCAAAAATGCGGTCTTATATGCGGTCGCATTTCTACAATGCGGACCGCAAACCATACCTTATACTGAATGCACAATGCGGACCGCAAACCATACCTTATACTGAATGCGGTGAAGGCTAGGGTTACAATCTGCGATGGCGTGTCAAAATGCGGACCGCATGTCCTTTATGCGACATAAATGCGGTCGCATATTAACACCTGAAAGAGGTGTTTTGTCCCGATTTTTGGACCCACTATAAATAGAAACCAATAACCATTAGCTATGAAAACCCATTGTTGTTACCATCTTAGAAACATCTCCAAAAAGCCCTTAAGTCACAGCAAATCAGCCTCGAAAATCACCTTGAAACAGCCCCAAATTCCATGAAAACGCAGCCATTTAAGAGCTGTCAATCTTCACACTTGCCAGCGCAGTTCCCACCATTAAACTCACCAAAACCCAACTGAGAAGTCGTCAGAAATAGCCTCGAATAAGCTGAAAAATGATGTTTAGTGTAAAGAATATATATTTCTATGTACATCACTTTATATTTGCCTTTTGTTTTGTGAAATTGGGATGTTAATTGCTACGTCATGTTAATTTGAAGTGTTTTGATGTGTAGGAATGAGTTGGGAGCAATTGGGGGCGAAAAGAGCAATAATTAAGCCAAAACGAAACAAAAACAGACAAGGGGGCAATTGAGCGCCACAGGCAGTGCCTGGCGCCACCTGTGGCGCTGAAGGCAGAAAACTCACAAAACTTACTGGACATAGCGCTCTGGTGGGCGCCGATGACGTGGACCTTGCCTATTTTGCCTAGGACTCTGCTATTCGTCCCTACACCTCCCCAACACCTATATAAACAAGTCTAAACCTAATTGGAGGAAGGAGACGGGATTTTGGGAGCATAAACACAACACGAAATCAAGCGGAAGCAACAATTCTCAGTTTCTTCATCTTTTCTAGTAGTTTACAATTTATTCAAGAACTTATATTTTGGTTTGATTAGATCATGAGTGGCTAATCACCCATTGTTCTGGGGTTGTGATTAGCCATGAATATTGTTGTTTGATATTAACGATACCTTGATTTTAATTCACTAATATATGGTTGTTTCTTCAATTCTATGTTTAATTGCTTAATTGTTTGGCCAGCAGTTAGGTTCTATCAACTATCTATGATATGTTTGGGAAAACCATGTTCAGATTAGAGAAGAGTTGAAGAGGGCATGTTCTTAACCTTTAGGGGGAGCGGATTCATGGTTAGGATAGGAATATACCTAATTACCGTGCTTAATTAAATATCATGATTTTATTGCGTTCTTAATAGGTTGATTCCATAGGAATATAGGCGTTAATCTATTGAGAATAGGCGTGTAGTACTTCGGGAGAAGGCTATGAGAATACTTATCGATTAATTGGCAACCATGAGTGAATTATATGAAAGGGAAAGTTAATTAGAACACAATAAGATTGGTAAATTAATCACAACCTTGGAATGTTTGTCTCTATTGATTAAACAACAATCAATTAGTTATCCGATAATATAGTTATAACTTAGAGCTGTAGTTTAGCATAATCAATTTATTGAACTTGAATTTCCTTGATTGAATAGCAATATTAGTGTGTTAGTAAGTAGTTGATTTAAGTCTCTGTGGGTACGATATCTGGACTCAAAATCCTATATTACTTGTCGACCACGTATATTTGCGTGTGCGTTAGGGAGAAACAAAAAACAACTAAGAAATCACTCCCTCAAAACCCCAACATCAATTACGAAAAAAAACCCCACTCTCGCTAATTCCACCGTGAAACAGTACCAATATTTCAGACGAGTTTGAGGCTGCCGACCAAGTTGTAATTCGTTAGCTCCGATCGAGTCCATCTGAAGTTGGTGTTCATCTATAAAAGAGTAGGCTCGAAGGCTTGTGGTTTTAGTGTTGCAAAGATTCGGATTCATTGGAAAGCTTGAATTTGTTTACAAAGCGAGGTAAGTGTCCGGTTTAACCTTAGATTGAGGGATTAGGAGTTGTGTTCTATTTGTTAATTGCTTCTTGTTGAGTACGACGTATAGGCATGGTGACGAGTATCTATACGTTGGTATCGAGCATGACTGTGAGTCTTAAATGGATAGTTGTTGTGTTCTTAAATGATGCTATGAAATCCTTAATTGATGATTCTTGATGTTGAGCTAAGTAGAAGTTGAGCTAAGATTGGTTATAGCTGATTTTCCCCTGTCGGGGTGTTTTCTTTTATGTCATTGTTCCCTTACTGAGAAGTTATTATATTGTTTTTATTTTTTCCCTTGTCGGGATTTCTTGTGATTGTTGTGATGACTAATGAAATGGGAGCGGGTGGCACGCCTACCACAAGATATAATGAAATGGGAGCGGGTGGTACACTGTCACGAACCGGATTTCCCACCCTCGGGAGTCGTGATGGCGCCTACAAGTGAAAGCTAGGCAAGCCAATCAACCGGACTATTTACCCTTTTTCTACTTACGAGTACATCTGCAGTACAAAATATCAACCAAAACTGGTAACATCAAAACGATATGAATTAAATTTCATACTTTACAAAACATCATCAATACAAAATCCCCTTACAACTACCCAAGATCTGGCGTCACAGTTTCACAAACTGTGTAAGAGTACTACGAATAAGGTTCTGAAGAAATAACAAAACACTGTTTCTGAAATGCGTAGGAGAAACAGGTACAAGAAAAAGGGCAGGAGACTCCAAGATCCACGAACGTCTGCGGAACTACCTTGGGTCGCCTGAAAAATCGAGGCTGGAAAGCCTCCTACTGATCGAAGCCTGCGGCACTGGGATCTGCACAAAAGAGTGCAGAGTGTAGAATCAGCACAACCGACCCCATGTGCTGGTAAGTGCCTGGCCAAACCTCGGCGAAGTAGTGACGAGGCTAAGACCAGACTCCAAATAGACCTGTGCAGTTATAAACATACATGCATCTACAGCAGAAAACAGAAATACATAACAATGTAAATGGAGAAAGGAGAGCATACATCGGGACAGCAGATAAATGAAGTAAAATGAACCATCAATGATTAAGAAATAAAACGGCAATTCAGCCTTTAACACAGATAAAATGAAACGCAAGTAAAGTGAAATGCAATCCACCTTCCTCCAGTAACCTCTTGTTGCAGGCGTGCAACCCGTTCCCACTTACAGTAACCTCTTGTGACAGGCGTGTCACCCGCTCCCACTTACATCACATCTCGTGGTAGGTGTACCACCCGCTCCCACTTACAATGTATTCCTGTGGTAGGCGTACCACCCGCTCCCACTTGCATTATATCCTGTGGCAGGCGTGCCACCCGCTCTTACTTACAATGTATCCTGTGGTGCGCGTACCACCCGCTCCCACTTACAACATCCCAACGATCTCAAGAAGTCCCGGCAACGGAACAATCAATCATAACAACTCCCAACAAGGGAAACAAGTAACAGCAAAACCATCACCCTGGCCTGGGGGGGGGGGGACTCAGCTATAACCAAACTAAACTTGATTCCTATTCAGCTCAATCAAAGTTAATACTCAATTACAGTCAAAATCCTACTACTAACCTCCTAACCCCATTATCGTTTTATTAAACCTAGACACGACGCTGCTATTGTGGCACCAGACCCCTTAAACTTCTAACGAACATCCTAAGACACTACCCATGACTTAGACACTGAACCCCTTTTGACTTCTAACAATTTCTCATTCAACTAATCCATCTAAGAATATAAATTATGCCGAATAGAAGATACATAACCTATAATCAATAGGAAACAATCATAATGATAAAATCATATGGTAGGCGTGCCAACAGCCCTCAATTCACAATATCTTGTGGCAGGCGTGCCACCCGCTCCCACTTATATCACAACAATGTCACGGATAATATTTATAAATTAGAACAATAATTGCACAACAATTATCAATATACGACCCACGGTCATGCTCGACACAAATGTATAGGTACTCGTCACCGTACCTATACATTGTTCTCAACAAGAAGCAAAGTAGCAAATAGGACGAAATTTCTAATCCCTCAGCTAAGGTTAGAACAACCACTTACCTTGATTTGCTTCTAAATTCAAGTTTTCCAATAACTTCAAATCCTTGCAACACTCAAAACCACAAGCCTTCAAGCCTCAAACTCGTCTGAAATTTTTGGTACTGTTCCACAACGAAATTGGCAGCATTTGTGCTAGGGTTTTGGGGTTATAAAGTGGGAAATTTCATAATGGGTGTTGGGGTTTGAAGGGTGTGATTCCACGGTTTTCTTTCAGCGTATTTGGAGCTATTTTTAATGGTTTTCCAGCTGGGTTTTGGTGGGTTTAGACGGGGAGAGCTGGGTTGGTAATTGGAGGTTGATATCTATGTGATAGAGGTGTTTTTCATGGAATTTGGGGTTGTTTACAAGATGCTTTGAAGTTTGATTTGCTATGGTTTGAAAGTGGTTTGGTGAGTTTTACAGAGGGAGTATCGAAAATAAGAGGGTTTTTGCATGTTAGGTTATGGGTCCCTATTTATAGTGGGTCGAAAATCGGAATGAAAATAAATTGCCAGATGCCAGAATGCGATCACATTCTGGTCGCAAAACACATCCGCATTTGGGCCGCATTTCTGGCACAACATTTGACCCAAAACTCTGTCTCACTCTGCGATCCTACTGTCAGATTTGCGGTCCGCATACCTAAAATGCGGTTCTCATTCTCGTCGCATTTTTGACGTAAAGTTTGCCCAATTTCTCTGTTCCACTTTGCGATCCAGGAAGTGGAAATTGCGGTCCGCATTTCCAATATGCGATCGCATACTGACCGCAATTCCCGACTTGGTTTTATGCCCAGGTTTCTGTTTCACTTTGCGATGCCTGTGCAAGATATGCGGTTCGCATATCTTAAATGCGATCGCATATCTTGCATTTCTTAACTTTTCGAACTCTTTTTTTTTCTTAATTTATTCGATTCTTATACCTCATATCCTGCAAGAATATTAATATTGCACAATTACAAAGGGAAATTTGCACTTAAGGCAACCAAATCTAAACAATTAGCATCACATTTGTTTCTACGACACATTGGGCCGTTACCAAGAAAACCAAGTGACTGAGAAGTCAAATTTTAGGCTTTGAACGACGAGAAAGGGAAACCCTTAGACAGGCATGGGAGAGGTACAAAAAGTTACTTAGACACTGTCCACACCATTGCCAAACAGATGAGGTACTCGGGCATATATTTGTTGACGGTTTAGATGAAGCCTCCAAGATGAACTTTGATTCAGCATGCGGTGGAAATTGCATGGCTAAACCTTACAGCGAAATCCAACTTTTGTTGAACAACTTTACAGCCAATGACCATAATTGGCAAGGTGATGGTGACTCACGCAAAGCCATAAAGCAGAAAGGAGCAGGGTTGATAAAATTGGATGACTTAGCAGCCATGAGAGCAGAAAAGGCCAAATTGGCAAATCAGATGAACCGAATGAATATGCAGCAGGTTCAACCCAGGCAACAGGTTCAACAAATGTCAATATGCTGCGAGATGTGTGGTGATAACAACACAATTGATATGTGTCCCACCAATCCAGAGTCTGTCTATTATGTGGGACAACAAAGTAGGGGCCCCGTGAATCAACATGCACAGTATGGAAATTCCTACAATCCAAATTGGAGGAATCATCCTAATTTTTGGTGGGGAGGTAATCAGCCGCAGCAGAATATGAGCAGACCACAGGGAAATTATAATTAATCACAGAGGCAACCTCCTCAATCTGAGGATAACACAAATGACTTATTAAAGCAGCTAGTGCAGGATAATAAACAATTCAGAACGGAGTATCAAACCCTCACTACTACAGTAAGAAATTTGGAACGCCAGTTGGGGCAGTTGGCCGGAGCACATAATACTCGACTTGCTGGGGCACTACCCAGCGACACCGAAGCTAACCCACGGGCATCGCTAAATGCAGTTTCGTTAAGGAATGGGAGACAGTTAGAAGAGGTCGAAAAGA
>MCJB01005692.1:107369-118152 GCA_002018475.1 Nicotiana obtusifolia
TAAAAAAAAAAAAAAAAAAATCAGCTAGAAAACGCACTGCCTCCAGCGCCCAGCGCTGCCTGTGGCGCTGAAAGCAGTACGTTTAAAGAGTTAAGCAGTGCACTGCCAGGTAAGTTTTCTCTCCTCTGTCTTTTAATATTTCCCCTTACTAATTTTTTTTTTTTTATAAACAAAGACCCAACCATTTTTCCCACAATTACACACGACACCAAACCCAAAACACCCGAGTTCCTTGCTGCTTCATCTGTTTCGCCTTCTCCATTCTATTTCTTCCCTTTGTTACAGTTTTCTCCATCTCTTACTCATCAGGTAACACTCCCTTTCATATTCTCTTTTCTTTTATTGTCTTTGTCTATTATGTGTTAATTTTACCTACCTATACATGTCCCCATTCCCCACATCCCCCTCCCTCGTCTTCATACAGTGATATGCTCGACCTTGCTCAGTGTACATTAGGCCAAAAATTTTGTGTTTTTTTGTTGGTTTACATTGTATCGGAGTAGAAAACTACCATTCCCTCTACTTCGTCAAAAAAAATGGGAGGGTTACTACACTTCACCATTGGTGAAGGTGAAGAACATTATTCGTGCCCACCACATGTTTGTTTAAATACCTGAATGATATTTGTTTTAAGTTCCGATGAAGTCTGAGTAATCGGAAATACTTATATATGCATTTGAATTAAGTGTGGGGTAGTTTGGGTGATTACTAAGTGTTGAGGGGTCGGTTTTGATCTCAAACATGTTGTTCACCCTATTTATTCATCATGTACGTTGTAAAAATTATGTACGCTAATTTTTGTGTGTATACTTGTAGTTTTCACCTTTAAAGTTTCGAGCTTTACTCGTCTATCATCATTGACATTCACTCACATTGCCATGATCACTAACTCTCACACACGGGTAAGTCTTGAATACCCGTCACTTATCTTGCACACACTTGTTTTATATGTTAAGTTTAAGTGTGGGGTTCGTTCACGCAATTGGCCTACACTTTTCTCATTATTTTCTAGTTGCCGTGTTGCAGGAAGATATGGCATGCGACGATGCAAAAGGGAAAGCCTTTGGCAAGGCTGCCAACACCTCACAAGCTCCTAAAAATCGCAAATAGGGAGTTTTCTTCTCACCCTGCTCTGTTTTACATGTTTACATGCATCGAGGGCGATGCATTGTTTAAGTGTGGGGTGGGGAAATATCTATGCTTGTGAGTGTTGTGAATGTATATCATGTATGATTTAGTTTTATTTTGATTTTTTTTTAGTTGTATTGTTATTATTCGTTAGTGTATAAATTAATTTTTAATGTATAAACTGACAATTTTTGAAAAATTTCCAGTTTTTCCCGACGATGGATTGTTTTTCTTGAGGGATAAAAATTGGATTAAAAATAAAAAAAGATTTTCCTTTATGTTTAGGTTAATAGGTAATTTTTCCTTGGTTTTTCTTAGGGCACCGGTTCTTTTCCAAGGATGTAATTCGAACCGGGCAACTTTAATTTTTTTTTTTTTAGGATTATATTAGGAAGAACTGAGTAATAATGCAATACTTCTTGACACAGTTTATACTAGTACAATAGGCTATGACACATGATCAAATTCCCGTTAAGTTAAGTGTTTTTTGAAATAAGTCGAAAGAAGACAACCCAAAATCTGTGACGCCCCCTCTCAATAGTTGACTTGCTTCACATCGAGTGTATTACTACTTAATTATTTCAATTGTATATGCTTGCTTAACTCGACATGTGAACAAATCCGTTGTAAGTGAATCATGTGCATTGTGTGAGTAAGGTTTTTGATTCTATGTGTTATCTTATATAGTCTAGAACTTGCCCCGTGTGTTAAATAAAGCGAAATTGTAAGTTGGGATAATTTAAGAAATGATATAGGCACTTCTTTGTTGATTTTGGATGTGCTTGTCGCATCGAATATAAATTTGTCCATTGCGAACCCATTGAGCCTATGAGCCTCTTTCTTGTTGTACCTACATTACAAGCCATTCCCTTTATTTTGTTCTTGAATTGAGCCTTAATTGAACCTTTACCTCCGAAAGCACTTAGTCGCTAGAAGAAGGACAGGTTGTGTTAGAAGGATTGCCTTGTTGATGAATAGAACAATGAAAGGACTTATTGCTTATGTGAAGCTAAATTGATAAATCACTAGCGGTTGAAAAAAAAAATGTGTATGGAAGGTGAGAAATAAGAAAGAAAAAAAAGATTGATGATGAAAAAGAAAAAAAAATTGATAGTGGAAAAGATATGAAAAAATTCACCTCCTATTGTAGTATGCTAAGTGAGCTGAAAAAAAGAAGAGCTATGTATGTGAGACAAATTTAGCGATTGAAAGAAAAAGAGAAATGTTTGAATATTGGGTATATTGTATTAAGTGCTTAGGAGGACTAGTCACTACTACCAAATATATCTTACCCGTCCCCTAGCCTACATTACAACCCGACAAATTCCTACTTGATCTTAAATTTGACTAACTCAATTTGTGGAAGTCTACACTACGGGCAAGCTTATGGTACTCTATGGGATGCATACGATTTCTTTGTGAGAGTGAGAGTTTGTTGTGCAAATTTTGTGTGATTTCATTCATAGATATATTCACTCTTCATAGATATTGGTGAGGGCACATGATTTCATAAACAATTGGTAATGTGTGAATTGTCTTGTTGGGTAAGTATATGCTTTGAAGTAGCTTAATGTGGCAAGTCGGCTTTTGAGGTTGGGTGATGACAATTGAGGTGTTGAATGTCTTAAATTATTGGAATTAAGTGAAGTTTACAGGTATGATATGGATGATTTATGTGTTCATGCTTGTTTGCTAGTATTGATTGTGTTCAAGAGTAGGAATTGGTTGAAAAGTTGAATGTTTCGTGCTAATTTTAAGAGTTAGTAGTTGGGAAAGGTTGTTTAAAATCCCATTGCTCGAGGACGAGAAAGAGTCTCAGTGTGGGGTGTTGATAATTGGTAGAAAAGGTATTAAATAATGTGTAAATTATCCCATATTTAGCTCTTGTTTGTGTGAATTTTGGATGTTAATTGCATTGATTCATGTTAATATAATATGTTTTTATGTGTAGGAATAAGTTGAAAGCAATCGGGGACGAAACCAGGGAAGAAACGAGCCAAAACAAGAAGAATCGGACAAAGGAGGAAGGCAGCCCACAAGCCAGCGCCCAGCGCTGCCTGTGGCGCTGGAAAGAGAGGCCTTTGGAAAGTCACTGCCTTCAGTCCCCTGGGGGGCGCTGGGCGCTACTCAGGGGGCTGATTTCGGGGATTTTGTCCTACTTCGCCTAGAAGACCCCCAAGTCGACCCCAACCCTTCCCAACTCCTATATAAACACCCCTAAACCTATCTAAGAGGGGTAGAACGTGATTTTGGAGCAAAAGGAGGCCTAGGAACATCAACAATTCCAACAAATTCTCAATTCATCAATTCAATCTAGTATCTGTATTTTAGTTTTTCATACTTAGTTATTTGGTTTTGTTGAACATGAGTGGCTAATCACCCCTTGTTCTGGGGTTGTGATTAGCCATGAATATTGTGTTTCTAACTTGACGAATTCGTTTTAATAGTTAATGTGGATAAGATTGTTTCTTCAATTCTATGCTAAATTGCTTAATTGCTTTGGCCATAAATTAAGTTCCATCAATTATCTATGCTATGTTTGAGAAAACTAAGTCTAGATTAGAATAAGGATTGAAGAAAGCATGTTCTTAACTTTGTTAAAAAGAGCGGATTCGTGGTTAGGATAGGAATATACTTAATCACCATGCTTAATTGTATAATCGTGTTCTTCATGCATTCTTGCTAGATTAATTCCATAGGAATATAGGCATTAATCTTGTTAGGAATAGGCGAATAGTAATTCGGAAGAAGGCTATGAGTATCATTATCGATTAATTAGCAATCTTACATTAACTATATGAACGAATCACAACCCTGGAATCTTTGTTTTATTGATTACAAAATACATATTTGTTCTTCGCAATTCTTAGATATAAATTAGCAATACTATTTAGAATAAATCAACTATTCAACTTGATCTTTGCTTGATTAAATAACGATATTAGTTGTTATAAAGTAGTTAACTTAAGTCCCTTGGGTACGATAATCCGGACTCATTGTCCTATATTACTTGTCGATCACGTATACTTGCGTGTGCGTAAGGGAGCAACAGCGTACCACCCGCTCCCACTTGCGTTATATCCTGTGGCAGGCGTGCCACCCGCTCCCACTTACAATGTATCCTGTGGTGGGCGTACCACCCGCTCCCACTTACAACATCCCAACGATCACAAGAAGTCCTGGCAAGGGAACAATCAATCATAACAACTCCCAACAAGGGAAACAAGTAACAGCAAAACCATCACCCTAGCCTTGGGGGGGAGGGGAAACTCAGCTATAACAAAACCAAACTTGATTCCTATTCAGCTCAATCAAACATAATACTCAATTACAGTCAAAATCCTACTACTAACCTCCCAACCCCATTATCGTTTTATTAAACCTAGCCACGATGCTGCTATAGTGGCACCGGACCACTTACACTTCTAACGAACATCCTAAGACACTACCCATGACTTAGACACTGAACCCCTTTTGAATTCTAACAATTTCTCATTCAATTAATCCATCTAACAATCTAAATTATGCCGAATAGAAGATACATAACCTATAATCAAGAGGAAACAATCATAATGATAAAATCATATGGTAGGCGTACCATCCGCCCTTACATCACAATATCTTGTGGCAGGCGTGCCACCCGCTCCCACTTATATCACAACAATGTCACGGATAATATTGAGAAATTAGAACAATAATTGCACAACAGTCATCAATATACGACCCACGGTCATTCTCGACACCAATGTATAGGTACTCGTCACCGTACCTATACATTGTTCTCAACAAGAAGCAAAGTAGCAAATAGGACAAAATTTCTAATCCCTCGGCTAAGGTTAGAACAACCACTTGCCTTGCTTTGCTTCTAAATTCAAGGTTTCCAATAACTTCAAATCCTTGCAACACTCAAAACCACAAGCCTTCAAGCCTCAAACTCGTCTGAAATTTTTGGTACTGTTCCACAACGAAATTGGCAGCATTTGTGCTAGGGTTTTGGGGTTAAAAAGTGGGAAATTTCATAATGGGTGTTGGGGTTTGAAGGGTGTGATTCCACGGTTGTCTTTCAGCGTATTTGGAGCTATTTTTAATGGTTTTCCAGCTGGGTTTTGGTGGGTTTAGACGGGGAGAGCTGGGTTGGTAATTGGAGGTTGATAGCTATGTGATAGAGGTGTTTTTCATGGAATTTGGGGTTGTTTACAAGATTCTTTGAAGGTTTATTTGCTATGGTTTGAAAGTGGTTTGGTGAGTTTTATAGAGGTAGTATCGAAAATAAGAGGGTTTTTGCATGTTAGGGTTATGGGTCCCTATTTATTGTGGGCCGAAAATCGGAATGAAAATAAATTGCCAGATGCCAGAATGCGATCGCATTCTGGTCGCAAAACACATATGCGGTCCGCATTTGGGCCGCATTTCTGACACCACATTTGACCCAAAACTCTGTCTCACTCTACGATCCTACTGTCAGATTTGCGGTCCGCATACCTGAAATGCGGTTCGCATTCTCGTCGCATTTTTGACGTAAAGTTTGCGCAATTTCTCTGTTCCACTTTGCGATCCAGGAAGTGGAAATTGCGGTCCGCATTTCCAGTATGCGATCGCATACTGACCGCAATTCCTGACCTGGTTTTATGCCTAGGTTTCTGTTTCAGTTTGCGATGCCTATGCAAGATATGCGGTTCGCATATCTGAAATGCGATCGCATATCTTGCATTTCTTAACTTTTCGAACTCTTTTTTTTTTCTTAATTTATCGATTCTTATACCTCATATCCTGCAAGAATATTAAAATTGCACAATTATAAAGGGAAATTTGCACTTACGTCAACCAAATCTAAACAATTAGCATCACATTTGTTTCTACGACACATTGGGCTGTTACATACGCCTACCACATGATATAATGAAATGGGAGCGGGTGGTATGCCTACCACAAAATGTAAGGAAATGGGGTTGAGTTGCACGCCTGCAACAAGATATAATGAAATGGGAGTGGGTGGGACGCCTGCCACAAGATATAATAAAATGGGAGCGGGTGGCACACCTGCCACAAGATATAATGAAATGGGAGCGGGTGGTACGCCTACCACAAGATATAATGAAATGGGAGCGGGTGGTACGCCTACCACAAGATATAATGAAATGGGAGCGGGTGGTACGCCTACCACAAAATGTAAGGAAATGGGGTTGAGTTGCATGCCTGCAACAAGATATAATGAAATGGGAGCGGGTGGGACGCCTGCCACAAGATATAATGAAATGGGAGCGGGTGGTATGCCTACCACATAATATAATGAAATGGGAGCGGGGGGTACGCCTACCACAAGATATAATGAAATGGGAGCGGGTGGTACGCCTAACACAAAATGTAAGGAAATGGGGTCGAGTTGCACGCCTGCAACAAGATATAATGAAATGGGAGCGGGTGGTACGCCTACCACGAAGATTAAATGAAATGGGGTCGGGTTGCACGCCTGCAACAAGATATAATGAAATGGGAGCGGGTGGTACGCCTACCACAAGATATGAGAAATAGGATCGGGTTGCACGCTTGGAACAAGATGGAAACTGAAAAGTGAAAGTTGCCTGTATTTTTCTTTATTCGTGTTAGAAGTTAAATTGTAGTTTCCTTATATTTCTCTGATGATCTGTTTTATCTGTTACCTCGAAGCATCTTTTCCCTTCCCCAGCTTTAATTGTTTAATTACTTCTACCTTTCCGCAGTAGATATATATATGTATATATGTCTGGTCCTAGCCTCGTCACTACTTCGCCAGGGTTAGGCCAGGCACTTGCCAGCACATGGGGTCGGTTGTGCTGATACTACACTCTGCACCCTTTTGTGCAGATCCCAGCGCAGCAGATTTTAGACCGTAGGGAGCTTCCATCTTCTTGCTCATCAGGCGACCCAAGGTAGTCCTGCAGGCGTCCGCAGACCTTGGTGTCTTCCGCCATCTATTTTACCTGTTTCCTTATGTAGTCCCAGAGACAGTATTTTGTTATTTCTTTCAGACCCTTATTTTCTGTGAAACTGTGACACTAAATCTTGGGTAGTTTGTTGAGGAGATTCTATTAGCGATATCTCAAAGCCTGAAATTTTATTCATTCTGCTCATTAATTTATGTTGTTCTTTAGTTGTTGGTTTTATGTTGTAATGACTTTAAAAATGGAAACATGGTTAATAATTCGGTTAATTGGCTTTCCTAGCTTTCACGAGTAGGCACCATCACGACTCCCGAGGGTGGGAAAGCCAGGTCGTGACAATTATGAAATGGGATTTAGAAATCAGTCAAACCAGAGAAGGATTACCATGCTTAAACAAAGTTTTTTATACGAAATTCTGGAGCAAATTATTCCAATCAGACCAAACAGGAATAATTCAAGAGATTATTGAAGAAATTAAAAAGAAGATTGAAGCTTATAGCACACAAGAAAACACGACCAATATCGAAATGTAAGAATTGAGTCCATTCCAGCAAGTTACTAAACGACTTCAAATAAAAAAAAAAGGAGCTATCTCTAAAATGGAAATTATTGCTACCTATTTTTATGAAATAAAAAGAGATCTAGTAAGAAATTTCGAAGTTGAAATGTCATATGATGTTTGAATGGATTCAATAAGAAACACTACATATGAAGAAACCTGTTTGGTATTCCTCCTCCTGTAGAGCCCTTAGATCTTCATCAGTTGATCAGTCTTCTCTATCACTATTCTCTGGTGAATTATCTCAAGAAGAATTTAATAGAATCTTGTATAATGAGTCTTTAAGATTTTCATCTAGATTGAGGTTCTTAATCTTATCCTTGATCAATCTTCTCTATCACTATTATAATCTATAAATTGATTTTATACTGTATCACCCAACGGTTCTAAGGTTGAGACTAAAGAGCCCAAGCAGTTCAAAGTCCAGGCAATAAACCCTAGTTATGGCAGCATAACCGGTGGTCCTCAAGAACCCGTTTTAGCCAGGTGAGCGTGTTGAAGGGTTAAAAATAGTACCGTGGTTTAGGGTTTTCTTGACTGGATTGTAGCTTGATAGGGCTGGTGACTTTGTAAAATCTTCCTTGTAGCTCCGTCGAAGCGAACCGGTCTGAAAATGGTAAGTGGTTTTTTTATAATTTTCATAAGAAATTAATAAAATTCTTTCAAGATGATTTTTATACTGATATTAGTAGTCACAATAAGATAATTGCTTTTCTGCCATGGTTTATGTCTAAATATGTTGATGGTTATATTTCCATGCTAGAAAGAGATTATAAACTCAATAGTCGTGAAATTACTTGATCTGTATTTCCCCCCACAAATATCTTTCCAAATGGGTGAAAAGGATAAAGTAATTTATTATAATGCATTTTCAAAATTGTTTGATGATGATAATGGAAAAATTACTGCTAGAAATTTGAATACTATGCTCACACAAAATAATTATACTAATATATATATATATATATATATATTAGTATTCTGGGTGAACAGATAGTTTCAATTAATGAAATACTAGACAAATTGATAATAGAAGTCCAGAAAATATCTAGAAAGGATACTACAAAAGGCAAAGTGCAAATAGCTACTGCAAGTATCCAACCACCTCCTGAGGTCAAAGACTTTAAAGCGAAGAGTCTCGAAGACCTGGAGAAATTATTAGATAAAACATTTGAATCATTTAAAATTAGTCGTTTAAATTTAGAGTACTTACCTGATGAAGAGAGAAAAGTAAAACTCTCTGATGAGATTAGTAAAATCTCATAAAAGTTTGCTCGAAAACCGGTTCGAAGGATGTTTCATTATCCTATGCCAACTCCTCAAGATGTACTCATAGAGAAAACTGATGCTACTCATTGTTCCCAGAACTATAGTGGCACAGAAATCTATGACTAGAACTTATATGGTTTTACTGATCGTCAGATTTATACCCAAGGACATAGAATGCTTATGTATAGCACTATCTGCAAGGTTAATAAGTGTCACGACCCAAATCCCAAACCGGAGCGGAACCGATAAAGCCTGAATCTGCATACAAGGTGCAGGGAGTAATGTGAATACTTCCAACTCAGTGAGTAATAATTATAAATAACATCTAAAAGTAAGAAGACACATAAGACATAGAGCAATCCACAGCGAAACAGTAAACACGTAAACATCTCAAGTAAAAAAAACATGAAGCAAAGAAAAACAACAATACCAGCACAACGGAATACATTACACATCATAACTCTCGTGGCGGCGTGCCACCCGTTCCCATGTGTACCCGCGCTCACTGGGGGTGTACAGACTCCGGGAGGGGCCCCTTATGGCCCAAGCGCAATATCTCGTGGCGGCGTGCCACCCGATCCATTCATATCAAATCCCATGGCGACGTGCCACCCTATCCCATTTACATCATTTAAAATGTCAAATCTCAGGCCCTCGGCCTTATATCACTCAGTAAAACCTCACATTTGGCCCTCGGCATAGTAAAACAGTAGTCCTCAGCCCAAAACATCATTTAAAATATTATGTAAACCTCAAAAACTGAGTAAAAGTGGCTGAGTTGTAAAACAGTGTAAATCAACACGACTGAGTTCAAGTAATACATCAACACAGTGAGGAAACAGTGATAAATACCCCTGAAGGGTTCACATAACCGGCACGAAGCCCAAATATGGCAATCAGCCCAATTCATGACGATATCAAATAAGTTTCAATAAAATATATAGTAAAAATCATGAATCGGGACGGACCAAGTCACCATCCCTGTAGCAAACGACCCCACGCTCATCATCGAGCGCGTGCCTCACTTCAATATGGCACTACAATGTGCAATCCGGGGTTTCAAACCCTCAGAACATCATTTACAATCACTACTCTCCTCGAACCGGCTAAATTTCTAGCCTACGACGCCTTTGCCCTTCGAATTGGCCTCCACGTGCGTCGAATTCAGAACAATTATGTCACAATATGTTGAGGGAACACAGCCCAAGCGAAAACAACCGAAAATACCAAGAAATCCCGAAATTAGCAAAACCCGAGCCCCGGGCCTAGTTCAAAAAATTTTCACATCAACGGGCTCCTTATCTCCCAACGAGTTCACCATACAAAAATTATCAAATTCCGACATCAGATTGGCTTTCAAATCTTAAATTTTCGTTCTTGGAAGATTTGGAAAAAAATCTGATTTTTCTTCCATAGATTCATGGATTTATGATGTAAATGAGCATGGAATCATGATCTATGAAGGATTTATGATAAAGAACACTTACCTCCTTCAAATTTGTGGAAAACCTTCTAAAAATCGCCCAAACCGAGCTCCCCCAACTCTATTTTGTCAAAATGCCCAAAACCCCCGTTTTTATAGTACTTTTCTGCCTCGGGCGCTGGTTCTAGTATCTCTGGGCGCTGGCGATTTTTCCCTGACACAAAAATGGGCATAACTTTCTCATACGATGTCCGAATTGGATGATTCTTTTTGCTATGACTCCAAAATTTCGATACGGATCTAATGCTTCAATTAAAACTGAATTTGGATTCCATTTGAATAATATGATACCACTTATTCTTGAAGAGACGACATTGACACATTCTTGAAATGCCCAAGTTAAACTCCATCAACTATCCAAAATCCATTCGAGGCCCTCGGGACTTCAACCAAATATATCAACAAATCTTAATACATCATATG
>MCJB01005692.1:118172-128488 GCA_002018475.1 Nicotiana obtusifolia
ATATGGACTTAGTCGAGGCCTCAAATCACATCAAACAACGCTAAATACACGAATCATAACCCAATTCAAGCCTAATGGAACTAACAAATTCCAACTTCTACATTCGATGCTGAAACCTATCAAATCGAGTCCGATTAACCTCAAATTTTGCACACAAGTCATAAATGACATAACGGACCTATGAAGATTTTCAGAACTGGATTCCGACCCCGATATCAAAAAGTCAACTCCTCAGTCAAACTTTCCAAAAATCTTCTATTTTCCAACATTCGCCAAAATGCGTTGAATTGTCCTACGGACTTCCAATTTCAAATCCGGACACACGCCTAAGTCCGAAATCACCATACGAAGCTATAGCAACTCTCGGAATTCCATTCCGACCCTCGGATCAAATTCTCGCCTAACAACCGGAAATCGCCAAAATACTAACTCCACCAATTCAAGCCTAATTTTACACCGGACCTCCAAAACCAATTCCGATCACACTCCTAAGTCATAAATCACCTCCGAAGCTAACCGAACCATCGGAACTCACATCCGAGCCCTCTAACTCATAAGTCAATATCTGGTTGACTTTTCCAACTTAAACCTTCTTAAAAGAAACTACGTGTCTCATTTCTTACCAAACCCACTCCGAACGCAAAATACTCAATTCGATCACATAAAATACGGATAACGAAGCATAATAAAGCAGAAATGGGGAAAACAGAGTGGTAACTCACGAGACGACTAGCTGGGTCGTTACAATAAGAATTATGGAAAAACCATTGCTGAAATGATAGTGTCAAGTTTTACTGCCAATTAAAAGGCTGGTGGGACAATTATTTAACGAGAAAGTAGCGCGGAGAAATAATGGGAGCTGTAAAAATAAGAGATAGTTAGAATTTTCAAAACGCTGTATATTCCTTGGTTCTTAATATTATAGAACATTTCTCAGAAAGATGGTCAAACAATAGTGAGACCTTAAGGACCATGCTCCAAAATCTTAGATGTAATACGTTGACAAATTTTAGATGGTACAAGGATGTTTTCTTATCCAGGGTAATAGAATTACCGGAGTGTAATAGCACTCTCTGGAAGTCTAAATTTATTGATAGGCTCCCAATGCTCTTTGCTGAAAGAGTTAGAAAAGCTCTTCGAGGAACTGCAATGAGTATAGATAATAATAGCTATACCTATGGAAAGCTTATTAGTGTATGCACATAAGAAGGCTTAGCTCTATGTAAAGAGATTAAGTTAAGCCAGGAATCAAGAAACATCGTCTTAATGAAAGACAACAGTTAGGAGAATTCTACGGACAATTCGCCATAGACATTACTAAGAATAAAAAGTCTCATAGACATAAGAAAGACCCGAAAGAACCTTATAGGTATAAAAAGAAGAAAAGATGATCTTCTGATAAGAGATATGAGAAGAAGGATAAGAAAAGAAAAGCATATAAGCATAGAAAATATTTTATAAGATCCCATATGCCTAATGCATGCTACAAATGTGGCAGAGTAGGCCATTATGCTAGAGATATTAAGGTCAAGGATAAGATTAAGAATATTGATCTAGATGATAATCTGAAAGACTCTTTACACAAGATTCTATTAGATTCTTCTCGAGATAATTTACCAGAGAATAGTGATAGAGAAGATTCATCAACTGATGAAGATCTAAGGGCTCTAGAGGAGGAGGAATACCTTCCTTTAGATGATGAATGTGGACCCTGCAAACAGAATCTAGATCAATGTTGTAATAACAACACATATGATGAGTTTTTTAATATTTATTCCCAATTCAAGGACTTAGAACTCAATGTCCTGACAAATGATAGTTTACTAGAGCTTCTCAAGGCCATTAAATACCCAGAGTTAATGTCCCAGATAATTGACCAGGTGGACAATATTAAGGATAATATTCCTAAAACCCTGAGATTGAAGAAATTCCTTCTCATAAGGGACCTTATACAATGTCTGAGATAAAAAGGATTTTAAGAGAAAAATCACAGGCTATTGATAGGCCAACTACTGCTCAAGATTTGAAATATGAGATTAATAATCTCAAAGGAGAAATCTTAGCCTTAAAGGCTTCTAATATAGCCTTAGACAAGAGAATTATCAGATTAGAAAATTCTCATGTGTGCACAAGCCAGGAATTCAATACTAATATTAGTGAAGAAGGTTTGCATGCTAGTACCACAAATAATGGGGTAAAAGGTGATTTCTAGGAACTATAAATATGGCTGGTAATGAGTTTTTATAGAAACTTCAGCTATTTACTATTCAAAAGTTTTTAATAAAAGTTACTCTTTTAATAGATTATAATGTAAAAAAGAATTTGTTGATTTATTTGATAGTGTTGCTGATTTAAATTGCATTAATGAAGGTGTAATACCTTCAAGATATTTTCATAAGACTACTCATGTATTAAAAAGTGCCAGTCGTCACCAAATCGGTATTTCTTATAAAATACCTAAAGCTTATAATTTCCAGGACAATGTCTGTATACCAGAAAGTTTTGTTTTGGTAAAAGATATTCACCTAGTCATAATATTAGGAGTCCCATTTTTTCACCACATAAATCTCTTTAATATTTGGGATACTCATATTTTCACAAGGACTTTTAATGAAAAAGCAATTACTTTCGAGTTTATAACTCAACCAGTCCAAAGGTATTTAAATGAGATTATTTCTAATAATATTATTGCAAATAATAGACAAATTGATTTTTTTTAAAATGAGATTTGTAGTTTTACAAGTGAACAGGATTTAAAAACTCCTAAACGCATTGAAAAAATTGATTTAATAAAGAACAATTTGCTTACAAATTTGTGGAGACCATCCAAATCAATTTTGGAATAGGAAAAGGCATATAGTTAGTCTTCCTTATGAAGAGGACCTTTCGTAGGATAATATTCTTACCAATGCTAGACCTTGCCAAATGAATTCAGAATATTTGAAATTATTCAATAAATAAATTGATTCTGCGCTGCAGAAAGGTCTTATAAGGCATTCAAGGTCTGAATGGTCTTGTATTGCTTTTTACATTAATAAACATGCTGAACAGGAATGAGGAGTTCCAAGGTTAGTTATTAATTATAAACCCCTTAATAAAGCATTGAAGTGGATAAGATATCCAATCTCTAATAAAAAAGATTTATTTGATAGATTACATGATGCCATAATTTTTGCAAAATTTGTTTTGAAATCTTGCTATTGGCATGTAGATATAAAACTGCTTTCAATGTCCCAGTGGGTCAATATGAATGGAATGTTATGCCATTCGATTTAAAAAATGCCCCTTCTGAAAAATCATAATTTGAGATTCATTTTAAACATTTGGATCTTTTTGGAAAAATCATAATTTATAATGTTTTAGTCATATCTAAACCAAAGATGACCCTTTTTCAGATTAATATAAGATTCTTAGGTCATAATATTTAGAATGGAAGAATAGTTCCGATCCAAAGGAGCATTAAATTTGCATCCAAATTCCCTGATATCATAACTGATAAAACTCAGCTCCAAAGGTTTTTGGGAAGCCTTAATTATATTTCTCCTTTCATAAAGGACCTATCTAAGGATACTTCTATTATTTTCGAAAGATTGAAGAAAAATCTGAAAGCCTGGACTAGTAATCATACTGCATCAGTCAACCTAATTAACCAGAAGGTTAATAACCTTCCATGTCTTACACTTGCCAATCCATCTTGGGCAAAAGTAGTTGAAACTGAATCCTCAGAGATTGGATTTGATGGAATATTAAAACAATGTTCTCCAACTAATAAGCAAGAATATCTTGTTCAATTCAATTCGGGAAAATGGAATAATTCCCAAAAGAATTATGCTACTGAGGCTTAGAAAATCCTTGCTATAGTAAAATGTGTATTAAAATTTCAGACTGATTTATATAATCAGAAGTTTCTAATAAAAACTGACTACTAAGAAACAAGATATATCTTTAGTAAAGATTGTAAACATGATGTTTCTAAATAGATGTTTGCAAGATGTCAAGCCTTGTTAGCTCCATTTGCTTTTAAGATTATTTATAAAAAAGGGTAAGATAATAGTCTCCCGGACTTTCTTACTAGAGAATTTTTGAGTTAATAACTCTTTTAATCTTTTGACAGAATATGAGACTTGCATATAGGCCTCCTCGAGGGAGGGGACGAGCAAGAAAAGCGGAATCTTCCAATGGCAGAGGAAATATCCTAGCCTAGATAGGAATTCAGCAGCTCAAAAACATCAGGTCTTAGTACAGACCACCTAATGTACAAAGAATTTTTGGATTTTATAAAATCCAAACAAGGCACAGACAACAATCCTCCATCATATTCCTCAGCATTGGCAGATGATAGCCAAGATAACATTGAGGTTTATAACCAGAAAGGCAAAAAGAGTTCATAATTCTTTTAGAACAGTCCGACCAGGTATGTTGATACAACATCATATGCTACTACTGCTTATAAATACATGATGCATTATGAGCTAATCCATTCATCTACTGGTTCAGCTGAAATTCAGTATTTTTATCCAGCTAATACAAAGAAAATTTATAATTTCTCTAAGATTATTATAAAGATGATAATAGCCTCAGATGAATGAGAAATTAGTACATTAAAGGAAAGAGAATATACTCATCCAGAACAAAACGTCTCGATAAAGTTCAATTGCTGGGATTATATGAGAATCCAAATAGGAAACACTCTTGGTTCATAAAATTATGTTCCAATTTTTTTAAACAACAAATACCAAATTGGTTCTGTAAATGATGGATATCATATGGTCCATTTTTGGAAATTCTACCCCCAATTTTAAAGAGTTTATATACTCAATGGGTAGATACATCTCCCAAAATTAATGCATTACAAAAAGATAATATCTTTTTTGATGGCATAGCAACAATGTATTTTTTTACAGAATTCTCTATTCCATGGATTATAAAATGGGATGTAGAAGTAGTCAAACCAGGGAAGGATCCCCATGCTTAAACAGAGTTTTATATAAGAAATTCTGGAGCAAATTACTTTAATATGACCAAACAGGAAAAATTCATGGTCAAGAGATTATTGAAGAAATTAAAAAGAAGATTGAAGATTATAGAACACAAGAAAAGACGACCAATGTTGAAATGGAAGAATTGAGTCCATTCCAGCAAGTTACTAGACGACTTCAAATGAAAAAAGAAGTTATCTCTAAAAGGGAAATTATTGCTTCCTGTTTTGAAGAAATAAAAAGAAATCTAGTAAAACATTTCAAAGCTGAAATGTCAGATGATGTTTCAATGGCTTCAATAGGAAACACTACAGATGAAGAAAACTGTTTGGTATTCCTCCACCTGTAGAGCCCTTAGATCATCATCAGTTGATGAATCTTCTCTATCACTCTTCTCTGGTGAATTATCTCGAGAAGAATTTAACAGAATCTTGTATAAAGAGTCTTTAAGATTATCATCTAAATCAAGGTTCTTAATCGTATTCTTGACCTTACAATCTCTAGTATAATGGCCTACTCTGCCACATTTGTAGCACGCATTAGGCGTATGGGATCTAATAAAATCCTTTCTATGCTTATAAGCTTTTCATCTCTTATCCTTCTTCTCATATCTCTTATCAGAAGATCCTCTATTCTTCTTTTTATACCTAAAAGGTTCTTTCTGGTCTTTCTTATGTCTATGAGACTTTTTATTCTTAGGAATGTCTATGGCAAATTGTTCGCAAAATTCTCCTAACTGTTGTCTTTCATTAAAACGATGTTCCTTGATTTTCTGGATTAACTTAATCCCATTATATAGATCTAAGCCTATTAGGCGTATGGGATCTTATAAAATGCTTTCTATGCTTATAAGCTTTTCTTCTTTTATCCTTCTTCTCATATCTCTTATTAGAAGAACCTGCCGATGTTTCTTGATCTCCTGGCTTAACTTAATATCATTACATAGAGCTAAGCCTTCTTGTGTGCATACACTAATAAGCTTTCAATAGGTATAGCTATTATAATCTATAAATTGATTTTATACTGTATAACCTGACGGTTCTAAGGTTGAGACTAAAGAGCCCAAAAAGTTCACAGTTGTCACGACCCAAAATCCCAACCATGATCGTGATGGCGCCTCTCATGAAGACAAGGCCAGCCAATTCAACTAAACTTCATTCAAACAGTTAAACAATACAAAAATATATAAGTACGGTTTAATAATAGCAATTTGCGGCAAAATACAATGAACCATCCCGACTACAGCCCGAACCGGGGTGTCACAAAGTCATGAGCAACTAATGAAAATCCTAATAATAAGATTACTAATACAATATCTTGGCACAATTGTTCGAAGATACTGGAAATAACAAGATAAAAGAGATACGGAGCTGCGGACGCCAACAACTACCTCGTAGTCTCTGAATCGCCGCTTTGATAGTAGTAATCAATGTCTCGGAGCGGAACTGATAACACCTGAATCTGCACACATGGTGCAGGGAGTAATGTGAGTACTTCCAACTCAGAGAGTAATACATATAAATAATGACTGAAAGTAAGAAACACATAAGACTTAGAGAAATCCACGATGGAACAGTAATAACATGTAACATCTCAAATAGATAACATGAAGTAAACGGAAACAACACCAACACAACCAAAAATGCAATGAAATGAAATGCAATGCAAGTCATGACTATCGTGGCGGCGTGCCACCCGTTCCCTGGGTACCCGGCGCTTACTGTGGGGGGTTCAGTAGCGCAATATCTCGTGACGGCGTGCCACCCGATCCATTAAAATCAAATCCCGTGGCGGCGTGCCACCCGATCCATTAAAACCAAATCCCGTGGCGGCGTGCCACCCGATCCATAAAAAAAAATCATTTGAAAACATCAATAAATTTTCAAAACTGAATTCAAATAATGATTCAAATCAGTGACAAATACCCCTGAAGGGTTTACATAACCGGCACGAAGCCCAAATATGATTTCAGTAAACAGTGAGAAATACCCCTGAAGGGTTCACATAACCGGCAAGAAGCCCCAAATATGGCAAGCAGCCCAAATCATGATGATATCAAACAGGTTTCAATCAAATATGTAGTAAAATCATAAATCGGGATGGACAAAGCCCCAATCCCCAGTAGTAAACGACCCCATGCTCATCATCGAGCATGTGCCTCAACTCAATATAGCATTACGATGTGCAAATCCGGGGTTTCAAGCCCTCAGAACATCATTTACAAACATTACTCACCTCAAACCGGCTAAATCCTTAGCCCACGATGCCTTTGCCCTTCAAATTGGCCTTCACGTGCGTCAAATCTATCCAATTTCAGAACAAGTACGTCACAATATGTTGAGGGAACAAAACCCAAGAAAAAACAATCAAAATACCAAGAAATCCCGAAATTAGCAAAACCCGAGCCTCGGGCCCACTTCTCGAAATTCAAAAATTTTCACATCAACAGGTTTCTTATCTCCCCACGAGTTCGTACATATCAAAAGTTCTCAAATACGGCCCCAAATGGTCCTCCAAATACCCAATTAAAATTTCAAATCCCAAGCCCTATTTCTTCCATTTTTAGCGAGACTTCAATGATTTTCTAGGTGGATTTCACAATATAAATGAGTTTTAGGTCCAAAATTCTTACCTCCTATCGATTCTCCTTGAATCCCTCGTTAATTTCCTTCAAGAACCTCCAAAAATGGCCAACTATGGGTGAAAATATACCCAAAATCGCGGACAAAATAAGGCTTAAAACATTCTGCCCAGGCTTCATGGAGTTGTACTTGTGCTGTGCAGGTTGTACATCCTCTTATCATTATTCCCTTGCTGTACACCTTCTATTAAAACGCTCATAACTCCTTGTGGAAATATCCAAATGAGCATTGGTTTGAATATTTAGAAACTAGACTCGAAGATCTTTCATTTGATAGGTTGTACACTACATAACTCTTTATATATTCCGAGATATGAGGTTCTAAAGTGCATCGAGCAGTTCTGTCAAAACTGCTCCACCAGCCAACTTCGATCTATCGTAACTTTCTGTATATATGTCCAAATGATGAATGCTTTATCATTCTGGAAACTAAATTCAAAGGAATACAACTTTCATGTTTTGCAATTTTTCTGATTCCTTATAGAATGCAAGATATGAGCTTCCAAACGGGACTACACGCACCAGTTTTTTTCTAGGCAATTTTCTGCAAATTTTTTCATCTTTTCGAAAGATGAAATAGTTCGTTTAACCACCCAAAACTCACCCGAGCCATTCGGGACCCCGTCCGGATATACCAACAAGTCCTAAAACATATTACGGACTTAGTCGAGGCCTTAAATCACATCCAACAATGTTAAAAATACGAATCATACCCCAATTCAAGCCTAATGAAACTAATAAATTCTAACTTCTACATTCGATGCCGAAACCTATCAAATCGAGTCCGATTGACCTCAAACTTTGCACACAAGTCATAAATGACATAACGGACCTATGAACTTTTTCAAAACTGGATTCCGACCCCGATATCAAAAAGTCAACCCCTCGGTCAAACATTTCAAAAATCTTCTATTTTCCAACATTCGCCAAAATGCGTTGAATTGTCCTACGGACTTCAAATTTCAAATCCGGACATACGCCTAAGTCCAAAATCACCATACGAAGCTATAGCAACTCGCGGAATTCCATTCCGACCCTCGGATCAAAATCTTGCCTAACAACCGGAAATCGCCAAAATACTAACTCCACCAATTCAAGCCTTATTCTACACCGGACCTCCAAAATCAATTCCGATCACACTCCTAAGTCCTAAATCACCTCCCGAAGCTAACCGAACCATCGGAACTCACATCCGAGCCCTCTAACTCATAAGTTAACATCCAGTTGACTTTTCCAACTTAAACCTTCTTAAAAGAGACTAAGTGTCTCATTTCTTACCAAACCCACTCCAAACGCAAATTACTCAACTCGATCACATAGAACATGGATAACGAAGCATAATGAGACGAAAAATGGGAAAAACAGAGCGGTAACTCACGAGACGACTAGCTGGGTCCCCCACTTAAACAAACATTCGTCCTCGAACGTGCCAAGAATTATTCTGAGGACATTAAATTTCTAAGTGTATTATTACACGCACTCGTGGGTGATTCCACGTCACCTTAAATTTAACATGGATCCGACAACACCATCTCAATTGAAGATTATTTCTTTTATCCACATTTATAAACTTCAAAGCCAAATTTCTTACAGCCCAATTAATTCAACACAGCGTGTTAGTCTCAACCGGCTGTAGCAACTCGTGCTTACGCGCCCATCATATGTATGCCCATAACCACGTCTCTGGTTATAATAGTTGTTCATAATTAATTCCAGCATCGTCAATTAACCTCATATTGACAAAAACCTCGTTTCAAATTCTCACAACTCGACAGCAATTCACGAGGCATGAAGACCTCATAATTATTTACTCGAATTAACGAGTCACATTTAACGCCACCTGAACACTCCCCTTGTAGGCTGAAACTCAATAATTATAGCACGAATATGGCTAAATGTGCACAGAAATACATAGAAGAATTATCAAATAAGCCTAACAGGCATGGCTCCCTATCAGTACTATAGTACAAATTTAATTCCACACAGGGAGAATTTAAAACACATAATTTTTCATCACAAGGATCTCGTCCTTATAGAACATCCACCGCGGCTCATAGCCCAGTTTAAGCTTTTCACATCATATTAAAAATGCGAGGATCTCGTCCTCAACTCTGAATCACAAGTAATATGCACATCGTGCCAACAAAAATCTATCCATTTCTCCTTTAAAAATAATTTCCTTTAATCGAAATCGCGACACATAATGAACTCCCATACCGGTAGGGCATATAATTCATAAAGTTTTAATCAATTATCTCGAAATTACATCAAAACCCACCGTAGTGAGTAACAGATAGTCACTTTTGGACTCATAGCCCTCAATAGTGTACAAAACAAAAATGATAGACACGGCTAAGACCATCAAAATCTCCCAACGGGGATAAACACAGTAGTAGAGTGCAAATTCACAAACTCACCATATAAGTCGATTGCCCATAATAACATCCTCCGACCACAATAGCTGAAATTTCAGGAATCTGGTGCCCGCAACACATCTCATGACGCATATAAATCCTGTTCCAAATCTCGCAATACTGTCACGACGAAAGAGACGTGTAGAAACTCGTAGCCACCTACCGAATCAATAATTCATGGAGTCTCTCATCCTGTCAAGTACCATTATCTCATTCTGAACTGAATAATGATATTTTCTTTTAATGTGCCTTATAAAAAATTTGATTGCATAGATTTCAGCT
>MCJB01005703.1:0-49173 GCA_002018475.1 Nicotiana obtusifolia
GAACAAGGATCTTGAACCTTCAACCCCAAATCGAAGCTGAAGGTCATCACCTCGTTTCCTTCGGGCCTCAGCCACTAAATCAACTTCCGGTACGCAGTCCTCCTCATCAGACTGGGAGGTGTTAGGTACAGTTGATTCAACTCTTGCCCGTTTGGGTTGTGCTGAGGTAGAATCGGATGATGGCCTTCTCTTTGCGGAGTTCTTTTTGGCTGCCATATCTGCATACGTGGGAGATGTAAGTGACATTATCATCATTTGAGAAAAGCAAAACAGGAAAAATGACCAAAGAATTATAGAAATGCGGCGTGGTTTGCAGCCGCATAACCACTATGCGAACCGCAAACACGTCGCATTCTTATGTGTGACAGGTAGAGGGCATTCTGCGGTGGATTCTGCGAATCGCATAAATACTATGCGAATCGCAAATCCATCGCAGATTGTCTTCGAGCATAAGCCTGTTGGTTACACACAAATGCGATCGCATACTCGTCGTAAAGCGAGATTTGCTATTGCATATTCACCGCAGAGTTCACCAGTGCTAACCAAATGTTCTGGCTCTGTTTGGGTGGCTCTGCGGTCCGCATATCGATTATGCGATCGCAGAATCACCGCATATGTTGTCTTCCTCAGATACCTAGGATTTAGGGATGCGGTCAAAGTGCGGTCCACATTTTGATTTTGTGGACCGCAAATACTTTAAAATATACAAGTATGTTCATCCCTCAAGCAAGAAAACCCTAGATTTCTATCTTCCATCCCAAAGAATCGAAAAACTTCAATGAAACATTAATCCTAATCCTGTGAAATAAGAATTTAACATGGAGCAAAGGATGAGCGTACCTTGTGAAGAAGATTGTAGGTCTTAGAATAACTGTCAATCAATTCTTTGATGTTTGGTGAACTTGCACTTTTAATTTTCTGATGATGTTCGTCGGAGGTCTTTCTCTGTTGCCATTTTCTCTTCTCTTTTTGTTTGTTTTTGTGTGTTTTTTTTTATGTACTTAGATTGAAGGATTTAGAAAAGGAGGGAATGCAAACATATACCTGGCAATTATGCGATGATTAAAGTTTCGCATAATGGAAATGCGAACCGCATAATAGGAGTTTTCACCGCATTTATATCAGACTTTTGAGCTGAATTCTCTGTCTCTGTTTGCGGTGAGAATGCGGTTCGCATAACTTAAATGCGAACCGCGAACTGTTGAGCTTCATCGCATTTATGCCAGATATGTTTACTCAAGTTTCTGCTTCAGTTTGCGGCACAAATGCGGTTCGCATATCTCAAATGCGATCGCATTTGTGTAGCATTTTTCACCTTGATGTTTTTCTGCAGTTTCAAGCACTCCTCTTCAATTCCTGTGTCCTTTCTTCACATTCCTGCATTCTAAAACCCTTCAAATAGCCCTAAGTACAAATGTGATATTGAATTCTAAATAAAAATACCACACAAACAAAAGCAAATGATACCACACATGGGTTGCCTCCCATGAAGCGCTTGATTTAACGTCGCGGCACGACTAGGCTAAGATGCCTCTGCAATCATTCAGTGGTTGGGATTGGATTATCCTTTAGAGCCAGCTACTCTACTAAATGTTTCTCTCCATCCGCTCCTAAGTAGTGCTTGATTCTTTGCCCATTAACCTTGAAAGTTCGGAGCCCATCCTCCGATGCTAATTCAACAGCTCCAAAAGGTGAGACATCAACAACTTTAAATGGTCCAGACCATTTAGACTTCAGTTTCCCCGGAAATAATTTTAGTCTTGAATTGAACAGCAATACCAGATCCCCTGCCTTAAACTCTCTTTTCAAGATCTTTTTGTCATGGACGAATTTCAATCGTTCTTTATATACTGCTGCACTCTCATAAGCATGAAGACGGAATTCCTCCATTTCATTTAACTGTGCCAGCCTTAGAGCTCCGGCCTCTGCCCAGTCCATGTTTAATCTTTTTAAGGCCCACATAGCCTTATGCTCGAGTTCTACGGGTAAATGGCACACTTTTTCGAAGACTAACCGATAAGGGGATGTACCGATAGGGGTCTTGTAAGCTGTACGGTATGCCCATAGAGCATCATCTAGCTTCCTTGACCAATCGGTCCTATTTGCGTTCACCTTCTTTGATAGAATGCTCTTTATCTCCCTGTTGGATACCTCAACTTGACCGCTCGATTGCGGATGATAAGGTGTGGAAACCTTATGCTTAACCCCATACTTGTCAAGGAGACCTATAAAGACTCTGTTACAGAAGTGCGAACCTTCATCACTGAGAATGGCTCTCGAGGTGCCAAACCGGGTGAAAATATTCTTCTTTAGAAATGCGGTCACACTCCGAGCTTCGTTGTTTGGTAAGGCAACGGCTTCTACCCATTTGGACACATAGTCCACAGCCACTAGGATGTTTTTCATCCCACATGAGCTAATGAAAGTGCCCATGAAGTCAATACCCCAAACATCGAATAGTTCGATTTCCACAACAAAGTTCATAGGCATCTCAGGCCTCCTCGAAATTGGGCCCTGTCGTTGGCATTGGTCGCAAGACTTCACCAAATGATTAACATCCTGATAAATAGTCGGCCAGTAATAACCACACTCTAAAATCTTTGCAGCTGTTCTATTACCACCATGATGACCCCCAACCGGTGAGTCATGACAAGCTTTCAGAATCTGTAGCATCTCTTCCTCAGGCACGCATCTTCTAATTATGTTATCAGCACAGACACGGAATAAGAATGGTTCTTCCCAATAATAGTTGTGACACTCCCTCAAGAACTTCTTCCGTTGGTATGATTCCAACCCTTCCGGAATAAGATCGCTAACAATGTAGTTGGCGATGTCTGCATACCACGGTGCAAATGAATTGGATACCATCAGTATATGTTCATCTGGAAATGAGTCATTTATCTCCAGCTCTTCTTTTTATCTCCCTGATTCTTCAAGTCTAGATAAGTGATCTGTCACTTGGTTTTGTGTTCCCTTGCGATCTATAACTTCGAAATCGAACTCTTGCAGCAGTAAAACCCATCGGATTAGTCGTGGCTTTGCATCTTTCTTCGCCATCAAATAACGGAGAGCTGCATGATCCGTGTACACAATCACTTTAGAGCCCAATAGATACGCACGGAACTTCTCGAACGCATACACAATGGCTAACAGTTCCTGCTCGGTTACAGTGTAATTCATCTGCGCCCCATTAAGTGTCTTGCTAGCATAGTATATTGGGTGAAGAACTTTATTGTGTCTTTGTCCCAGCATAACTCCAATAGCTACACCGCTAGCGTCACACATAAGCTCAAAAGGTAGCGACCAATCAGGTGTAACAATAATGGGGCCGTGGTGAGCTTTGTCTTCAGTTCCTCAAAAGCTGTGCGGCATTTCTCATCAAAGACGAACTTTGCATCCTTCTCAAGGAGTTTGCACATTGGGTTTGCAATCTTTGAAAAGTCCTTAATGAACCGTCTGTAGAATCCAGCATGCCCTAAAAAACTACGGACACCTTTTACGGATGTGGGTGGAGGAAGCTTGGAGATGATCTCTATTTTAGCTTTATCCACCTCTATGCCATGCCTTGAGATTTTATGTCCCAAAACAATACCTTCATCCACCATGAAGTGGTATTTCTCCCAATTTAGTATAAGGTTTGTCTCTTCACATCGCTTTAGCACTTGTTTCAGATTCTTCAGGCAGTGCTCAAAAGTTTCCCCGACTACCAAAAAATCATCCATAAAGACCTCAAGGAAATCCTCTACCATGTCAGAAAAGATAGACATCATACATCTCTGGAAGGTGGCTGGAGCATTGTATAAGCCGAATGGCATTCGACTGAAAGCAAATATTCCATACGGGCATGTGAACGTCATCTTCTCCTGGTCCTCTAAAGCTATATTGATCTGATTATACCCGGAGTATCCATCGAGGAAGCAATAGAAGGACTTTCCGGCTAGCCGATCAAGCATTTGATCAATAAAAGGCATAGGGAAGTGGTCCTTGCATGTGGCGCTATTGAGTTTTCTGTAATCCATGCATACCCGCCATTCGGTTACTGTCCTTGTTGGAATCAGCTCATTCTTTTCATTCTTGACCACAGTCATGCCTCCCTTCTTTGGCAGGCATTGAACCGGGCTCACCCATGAACTATCGGTAATTGGGTAGACTACCCCAGCGTCCAGCCATTTGATTATCTCTTTCTTCACCACTTCCTACATTGATGGATTCAGCCGTCGCTGGTGCTCCACACTCGGTTTTGTCCCATTTTCTAGTTGAATCTTGTGCTCACAAATTCCAGCAGGGATTCCCCGAATGTCTGCAATTGTCCAACCAATGGCTTGTCTGTGTTCCTTCAAAACTTGTAGCAACTGCTCTACCTGCACATCATTCAACAACGAAGAAACAATTACCAGTAAAGTATTATTCAAGCCAAGAAATTTATACCTCAAATGCGAGGGAAGTGGTTTGAGCTCTAATTGAGGTGGTTCGATAATGGACGACTTTGCAGGAGGTGTAGCTCTATTTTCCAAATCTAGGGACAGTTTTGGTGGAGTATATGAGTAAGAGCCACGTCCTTCTAATGTATTCACCGACTCCATAAAGCCTTCCATGTCATTACCATCGAAATTCACCAATATAGCTGCCAGTGCTTCACCTAGGCATTGCTCTTCCATTTTCATCTCAACAGCCTCATCAACTTCATCGACAATACCCATTAGTGAAATGCTCTCGTATTCGGTTGGTAATTTCATACCCTTACTAGCTTGGAAGGTAACTTCTTCGTTGTTCACCCGGAACTTGATTTCATTACGCTCCGAATCCATAAGGGCTCTTCCAGTAGCTAAGAATGGTCTCCCCAATATAATAGGGATTTCCTTGTCCACAGCACAATCAAGGGTCACAAAATCAACTGGAATATGAAATTTCCCAACTTTCACAATCACATCATCTACAATACCGACTGGTCTTTTGATTGAACGGTCAGCCATCTGCAACCTCATGCTCGTCGGCCTTGGAATTCCTAATCCAGCTTGTTTGTAGATGGCAAGTGGCATTAGATTGATGCTGGCCCCATTGTCACACAGTGCCTTTGCGAAGTCGCGCACTCCAATAGTGCACGTAATAGTAAATGCTCCCGGGTCCTCTTTCTTCTGGATTGGATTTGTAGCAATGATAGAGCTAACCCGGTGAGTCATATTCACCACCTCATTCTTGGTGGTTCTCTTCTTCGTGATCAAATCCTTTAGATACTTGGCAAAACCCGACATTTCTTGAAACCCTCCAAGAATGGTATATTCACCGATAACTGCTTGAGAATGTCATAGAACTTCTCAAACTTGTTGTCGTCAACTCTTCTCGCAAGTCTCTGAGGGAAAGGAGGAGGGGGTCTAGGAATCCGCGGAAGAATGTTTGATGTTTCTTCTGCCTTATCCTTCATCCCTTCACGCGTCTCATCTCGGTTTTGCAAAAATTCTGGAGTATCATTTACTTCAGCAACATTAGGTTCTTCAACTTCAACCCCTTTATCAAGTTCTTCCACATCAACTGCTAGCTCATCTCTTCCTTGCAATGTCTTACCACTCTTGGTAGTGGTAGCCATAATATGGGAAGTTGGGCCACTTCCACTCCCCTTTGGATTTGCAATCGTATCACTAGGAAGTGTTCCCTTCTGCTGTGGATATTGCTCACGAGAAATATCTCTCATTTGCAATTCCAGCTTTTGAATCGCCGCAGTGTGAGAGCCAACCAATTCAGTCATGTTCTTCATGGAATTATCAGACTTTTCTTGGTTTTGTAATATTCTTTCAAGCATGCTCTCTAATTTAGACTCACTAGAGGATCCCTGATTCGAATACTGACCCTTTGGAGGAACATAAGGGTTGGAACTTCGATTTGAAAAATTATTATTGCTGTTCCAGTTTCCTTGGTTAGAGCCACTTTGGTCATTGTGCCATTGATGGTGACCTTGCCCTTGCGGGTTTGGTCTCCATTGATTCTGCGAGCCTTGACCTTGGTAATTCTGCCTTTGATACCCACCTTGAGAATTATTAACATAATTTGCCTCTTCATAATCATCACTTTGCACCGGCTGCACATTCTCAACCACATTGACTTTCTTCTTCTGATTTTCCGTGAAAAGCTTTGTCAACACATTGACATTTGTAGCAAGTTCTACAATTACTTGGTCTTGTTCTTGATTTTCCTTGATCAAGTTATTCATAGAAGGAGACCCAATTGCAATACCTCCTGTTGTATCCTCAGAATGCCAAGCTTTATTGTGTTTTGCCATTTTATCTAAGATCTGAGTCACTCTAGCGAAGGTTTTATCAAAGATCCAGCAGCTGCATTCTTCGCTATTGATTGGTTCATAGGATCCAAACCCATGTAGAATTTTTCCAGCAAGATAGAATCAGGAAAGCCATGGTTTGGAGACCTCACCAAGTATAACTTGAAGCGATCCCACGCTTCGTGTAATTGTTCACCAGGTAGTTGCTTAAAGAAGAATATCTTGTCCCTGAGCTCAGACTTCTTGGTTTGTGGAAACCATTTTGACAAGAATGCCCGGACAAGTTCAGACCATGAACGTATGGACTTCAGAGGAAGATTTTGAAGCCATTTCCTCGCATCCCCAGCTAACGAATACTTAAAGTATCTCAGCCTTAAGGCATTGTCAGAGACATGGTTTTGCTTGTGCATCGCACAAACACCCAAGAAATTCCTGAGGTGTTGTGTTGGATCGTCATCAATGGAGTTTCTGAAAAATCCCTCCGCTTTCAGCATCAGAATTAGTCCATGTTCCACCTTGAAAGTAGCAGCACCTATGGCCGGAGGTACTATAGCGTTTGTATCCTCTATATATTCTTCAATATCTGCAAAAGGGTTTCCTTCCTGCTCTACCTCTACATCATCTTCATGGTCCGACATATCTCCCTGTATACAACAACCAAAACAAACGGCGTGTAATCAAGTGGAATTAGACGTATAGTAAAGTATACACTAATTAGCAATTTCAAAATCGTATCCCCCGGCAATGGCGCCAAAATTTGATTCGCTCAAATTACACCTTAATAACAGTGTAGCGGTCGATGTCAAATATAATAACCCAACAAGGTTGGGGTCGAATCCCATAGGGAATATGTGTGAAACTATTATCTAATTAATGTAATACTTGACTAAGTCGTAATTCTATTAAGTACGTCAAATAGAATAAAGGAGTGTTGAATGTATAAGTAAACGAAAACTGAACACTAATTTTGATAGTATGAATGTGAAAAATATGATTTTAAGAAACTAAGGTTGTGTCCCCCTTAATGTAGTAGAATGTTATTGATATTAATATTGAATACCTTTCTTGATATGCAATTGATGTTTAATTTACTATCCAATATTTTCCAATAATGTTTAAAGCCTTGAGTCTTTGTTATTTATTTCTACCAAATTCTATCTTACTTTTCCAAGATAAGATAGAGTTAATTAGCATTCGTTAATATTTGCAACCACTAACGATTAATTGAAGAACAAGAAATAAATGAATATCAAGCTTCCTCTGAAATCAGATTCAATATCAAGATCTCAACAACATTCTACCCATCTAGGGTTCACAACATCAGCGTTTGAATTTAGCTACACATGCTGATAATTAAAGAACAAAGAATAGTAATTGATATCATCTTACAAAAATAGAAGGTATTTGATCCCCAAAAGCTTCTAAGAATTCAAGTAGTTAATTGCCCGTACTTTGTACTCTAACATCTGACAAGACTCTCTTCACAAAACCCTATAAAACCTATTTATTGAGGCCAAAAACCAGAGGCGAATTTCGGTCTGATTTGCCCTTGTTGTAATAATGCGGACCGCATTTATGTCGCAGAATAGAAATGTGTACCGCAGATCATCATCGCCCGTCGCAAATTCCACCAGAAAATTTTGCCCTCATCGCGTTTTGATTCGCGGTTCGCATGTTGATTATGCGATTGCGATATGCGATCGCATTCTCCACTCTGATTTTCACCCAGAACTCTGTTTGTGTTTGCTATTTCACTTTGTTATTTCGCAGTTCGCATTCTTGTTTTGCGGTCGCATTTACAACCGCATTCTCGTCGTGAAGATTGGCCTAGAGTTCTGTCCTTGTTTGCGATCTTCTTGAGGAATATGCGGTCCGTATTTTCAGTTTGCGACCGCATACTCGTATTTGCGATGCTTTTACTTCTCTTCTTTTCTTCAGCTGACTTTTTGAACTCTTTTCCGTACTTCTGGGTCCTTACACTCAATATGCTGCAAATACACTAAAATTACATAAGTATCATGAGAATTTGCAAGTAAAACAAGTCAAACTTTAAGCAAGTAATATCAAAATGTGCCGAAATTACCCGGCACATCATGGACGATACGTTGAGTAGGAAGGCGGAGAGTATGGGTAGCCTTGTGTATATTCCAGATGGGGAGAGACCATTTGCATTGACTGTTCGAGCTTTTGCCAATCAGTTTGTTAGATTGGATGTTTCGGAGCCCAGCTGGGTTCTTGCTAGCGTGGTTTCTCAGTCTTCCTTATATGAGCGCATTACAGAGCATCAGTGTGACAAACCCTAGTTGCTTGTTCTTAAGGACACTGTGCAGCACGGCAATGCCAAGGAGGTTTCTATCGGAGATGCCGGGGTGTTGCGGATGTAGAACCGGATATGTGTGCCCAATGTGGACGGGTTGCATGAGTTGATCCTCGAGGAGGCTCACAACTCGCAGTACTCCATTCATCTGGGTGCCGCAAAGATTTATCAATATTTGAGGCAATACTATTGGTGGAGAAGTATGAAGAAAGATATAGTAGAGTATGCAGCTCGGTGCTTGGACTGTCAGCAGGTGAAGTATGAGCATCAGAAGCCGGGCGGTTTGCTTGAGAGACTTGAGATTTCCGAGTGAAAATGGGAGCGTGTTACCATGTAAGAGATTTCCGAGTGAAAATGGGAGCGTGTTACCATGTACTTCGTTGTTCAGCTACCACGGACTTTGAAGAAATTTGACGCAATGTGGGTGATTGTGGATAGTCAGACCAAGTCGGCACAATTAATCCCAGTGGTGACTACCTATCCTTCAGAGCAGCTGGCTCAAATCTATATCTGCGAGATATTTTGTCTCCATGGCGTGCCTGTGTCCATTATCTCCCATTGAGGCACGCATTTCACGTTGCATTTCAGGAGAGCCGTGCAGCATAAGTTAGGCCCACGAGTTGAGTTGAGTTGATTATAACATTTCATCCCCAGATGGACGGGCAATTTGAGTGCACCATTCAGATTTTGGAGGATATGCTATGTGCTTGTGTTATGGATTTCGAGGGTTCATGGGATCAGTTCCTACCACTTGTTGAGTTCGCCTACAACAATAACTATACAACAACAACTACCAATCGAGTATTCAGATGGCTCCTTATGAGACCCTATATGGGAGACGGTGCCACGCTCCAGTTGGTTGGTTTGAGCACGGAGAGGTTAGGTTGTTGGGCACTGATTTGGTTCGGGATGCCTTGGAGAAAGTCAAGTTGATTTACAATCGGCTTCGTACAGCATCGCTAGACATAAAAGTTATGCCGATTGGAAGGTTTATGATGTAGCATTTATGGTGGGATAGAGAGTTTTGCTGCGGGTTTCACCCATGAAAGGTGTGATGAGATTAGAGAAGAAGGGAAAGTTGAGCCCTAGGTGTATTGGTCCTTCGAGATCCTTGAGAGAGTGGGGGAGGTGGCCTACAAGCCTGCATTGCCACCCAACCTATTGGTGGTCCACCCGGTGTTCCATGTTTCCATGCTCCAACTGTATTATGGTGATCCGTCCCATGTATTAGACTTCAGCTCAGTCCAATTGGATAAGGACTTGACTTATGTCGAGGAGCCGGTGACTATCTTGGACAAACAGGTTTGGAAGTTGAGATCAAATAATATTCTTTAGTGAAGGTTCAATGGAGGGGTCATCCGGTCTAGGAGGTGACCTGGGAGACCGAGCACGACACGGCGAGTCACTATCCTCACCTTTTCATCACTTCAGGTATGTCGGTATGCACCTTCGAGGACAAACATTTGTTTTAAGAGAGGAAGAATATAACGACCCGACCGGTCATTTTGTCTATTTGCGTCCCGTTTCCCCTTTTGATGCTTTACACATGTGTAATTTTGGTTTTATGACTTGCGGGGTTGATTGGTTTCGATCCGGAAAGGTTTTGGGTTGATTTGGACCCTTCTTGGTTTAGAGGCCTAAGTTAGAAATGTTGATCAAAATTTGATTTTTGTGAAAAAGACCACAAAACATCTCTAATAGGTTTGTATCATGATTTTGGACTTGGGCGTATGCTCAGAATTGAATTTGGATATCTGTGGGTTAATTTGTGCTATTTTGCCGAAAGTTAGAATTTGAGATTTAGAAGATTTCCCAAGTTTGTAGGTTGAATTTTGGCTATCGTGTTCAGAATTTAGTTTATTGGACTTGGAATAGGTATGTTATGCTATTTAGAACTTGTAAGCAAAATTTGGTGTCATTTTGAGTTGACTTGATAAGATTCGGACGCTTGGTTGCAATTCTAGAGGTTCTTGAACTTTTATTTGAAATTCATGCATTTTGATATCTGATTCGTAGTTCTAGACATTATTTTTTGTGTTTTGATCATGCGAACAAGTTCGTGTGATATTTTAATACTTGGGTAGATGTTTGGTTTGGCGCCCGAGGGCTCGGATGTGTTTCAGAATGGTTTTGAACTGAAACAGAATTTCTGGTGTGTTGCTGCTCATATGTCGCAATTGCGAGTACCAGCCTCGCAATTGCCAAGGGGGAAGGGATGGCCAGATGATGCAAATGCGACTTTCTCCTTCACATTTGCGAAGATAGTGTAGGCATGGGTTGGTTTGCATTTGCGACCATTTGGTCGCTTTTGCAAAAAAAGTCAGCTTCCCAATTATGAAGCCTTTGTCGCAATTGCGACATCTGAAGAGGCTGTCAGGGTTCGCAATTTCGATCCCTGTTACGCAGTTGCGAAGGTCCGCAAATACGAACTTAAGGTCGTATTTGCAATATCTACAGCTGAACAAAAAGGCTGTGTGTCGAGATTTCATATTATTTTCTCTCATTTCTGAATCCTAGAGTCGGTAGGAGGCGATTTGGAGAGTAGATTTTCATTTACAAACATTGGGTAAGTGATTCCAATCAATTTCCAACTATATTTCATGATTATATCTTAGATTTAACATCAAAATTGTGAGAATCCAACAGGATTATTGGGAATTTTTGTCAAAGTTCAGAAAAATAAAGATTTGAGTTTTGCGAGTAGATTTGGACTCGGATTTAAAAATAAAATACATATATGGACTCGTGGGCTTATGGGTAGTCGGAATCTACCCTTAGACCCAGATTTTGACCAGGTGAGCCTGGGGTTGACTTTTGTTGACCTTTTGGAAAGTTGTAAAGATCATAGCTTTATCTATTGTAATTGACTTCTCTTGCATTATTTGATGTTATTGAGTCATTTTTTGTTAGATTTGAGCCGTTTGAAGGCGAAATTTAGGGAAAACGCTATTTTCGAGGGTTGAGTTGGCCTAGTTGAGGTAAGTATCTTGCCTTACTTTATATGGGGGAATTACCCCTTAGGATTTGGATTGTTTGTGCTAATTGTATTATGTGGAGGACGTGTAACAAGGTGATGAGTGTGTACACAGACTATATATGGTATTTTGACCGGCTTAAACTTTTAGACTTCTTTCATGCATTTAATTGAATTTGTTATAACATGTTACACCTTTCATTGTTAAATTTCCTCTCACGTGCTCTAATTGGCGTTGTTAGTATTTGTTCTATCTCTTGTTGTTGTAATTACTCTCATATGCTTTATTTAGAGTTACTACTTCTCTTATTGTCTTGATGCTCCTTTATTGTTAAATTACTCTTACTTGAAGTCGTTATTTCGTGAAATTTCTTCTTGCTGGGTTATTGATGTTGAAGTTATGGAAGTTATTATCACATTGAGGTTGAAGTTGTTAGTTGTTGAGATATCTTTCCTTGTTTAGTATTTCTCATTCATTTTGTTGTTACTTTAGATCCTCGTACATATTGTGATTGAGCCATGGGCTCTACATGTGGTAACATTGGTATTGTTAATTTTGACAAGTTGTGGGATATGGACACTTGTGGTGCGAGTTGTTATTGCATTGTGCTATTGATACGCATGCAGTGGTATAAGAATAGGGGTTGATATACATGCGGTGATATAAGATGGGATTTATACGCATGTTGCTAGTAAGGGAATTACTTGAAGCCACGCGGTGAGATAAGGGGAGGGGGGGGGCTAAAACATGTGCAGCTTTTTCGAAAAAATATATTTAAAAATAAATGCAAGGCTCATGCAGTGATATAAGGAAGATTGTGATTGAAATTGTGAAATATGAATATGAGGCGTGGTACCTCGGTTGTGATTCTTGTTGTACATTCCATGTTAAAGAAAGGTTGTTGGTTGGACAATTCTTGTTGATTTCTTCATTGTCTTACTTATATTTGTCCATATTTGATTACTTATTATTCTCATTATGTGTTTACTTTTCGTTTCCTTTCTTGCCTTAAATTCCATTATTAGCCTACATTGTTATACTGCTTTGTTATCATTCATTTTTTCGTTCTCCGTTATTGGTATTTATTTTATTCCGTTTAGTTTATCTTGTCCTAGTAGGCGTCTTGACCTGACCTCATCATTACTCTACCGAGGTTAGGTTTGATACTTACTGGGTACTGTTGTGGTGTACTCATACTATGCTTCTGCATATTTTTGTACAGATCCAGGTACATCTGTCCATGCTGGATCCCAGTGAGTGATTAGCTATTTTCGTTCAAGATACACCTGCTTGACGTTCGCACACCTCAAAGTCACCTTCCACTTTTAGATATTCTACTGTTTATTTACTGTTCCAAAATGATATTGTATTTCGAGACTATTAGTACACTCTTGTAGAGCTTATGACTCGGTTCCACCAGATTTTTGAGGAAGTTATTGACAGTTATACCATTTTAGTTTTATTTTGACAATTTAACTGCTTAATTTGATGTTTAAGTTATTATTTTTACTATTTCTCAATGTATATTAGACTTATTTAATTTTAAAGATTTAATGTCATCACGACATCCTAAGGTGAGAAGTTGAAATCGTGATATGATGGCTCACAATAGCCTATTTATAGGTGCCTAAGGATAATCAAATCATGACAAGTGTAGGTGCTTGTAAGGCATTTGACAAAAGAGACTCGCCCCCTTTATAACACTTAGCCAATGAATATTACCATATGGATAAACACTTGCCACTTGGCCAGTGAATATTGCCACATGGATAAGACACTTGCCGCTTGGTTAATGAGCTCAACACTTGTCTATAAACATTTTTTCTAGCTACCCATCTTTAATACTTTTACATGATTTTCACATTATATTTACAAGAAGTATAAAATTCTAACATGATGCATATGGTAATTACCCATTCGTAAAAGTTTTTGACAGTAATTAGAAAATATGAATCAACTATGCAGCCATAACCACCACAAGCTACAAACAAATAGAAGGTTCTCGAATTGCAAGGGAATGAAATATCATCAAGATTCTTGAAGGTTCTTGAAGTAACAACATTAACATTTCATCGCATAATATTTGCAGTATGAGACTGATGGCAGAATGAAGCTAACTAACTATAAGCTTTTTGATTGGAACTTTATTCATTTCATTCTTTAAGAAGCACACATCCCATAAACAACTTAGCGTTTATTTATACTAAATTAATAAATATATATATATATATATATATTCATTAATATGAACACACTATTATTTTCTCTTGGCTGAAATTAAAAGCATCTAATATACTTATGTTGCAAATCCAAAAAAAATCATACAAGAGGAGACTTCTCAAAATTACTCAGCTTTCGCATGATATCTGATTATTTTGATCCTAACAAGTGGTATCAGTGCGAGGTTCAATACAGATTCTTGCGGGTTTAGTTCTAGCCGCAACCTATTTGACGATAATTATGATTTCTGTTTGACCAGAGTGCTACTCACGTTGAGACAAACTTTGCGGTGGAGATTTGGAGATGCGACCTATTGAAGATTATGTGAAGAAGGCGGATCAAGTTTATTTTATTAGAAAATTCAGGCCAAGAGGGAGAATTGTTATGTGTTTGTCCTGATTTTCTTACAATATTTGATTTTCCTATCTCATGAAGGAAAGTGCAACACATTTATCATAATTGAGTTTTCCTTTTTTTAGAAGGAAATTATAATTCTTTCATATTTGGCTAGTCCCCTTTTTTTGGAGGAAAAAGTTTGCTTATATAAATTGAGGATCCTTTCTTCTCATTCAGTAGCATCCACAATGTAGTGACTAAGGGGTTTGAGAGTTGTGTATGGGAAGAATTTAAGGACAAGTGTTAGCCAGCCACTTGTGTTTGCTTCTATGTGAAATTGTTCTCTCGATATTTTGTACTCTCTTTTATATACTCGATTGCTCATCTCCACTCTTGGATGTGGGTCATTGACCGAACCACGTTAAATATTTGTGCCTCTTTTGATATATTTCTCTTTTTTATTTGGTTTTTCGTCGTTCAAGATTTATTTTGTTAGCTTACGTGTGATACTTGATTATTTAGATCCTAACAGAAACTTGTGCTATTAACTTCCTTAAAAACAAGCTGCAGATTACTACCTTAAATTTAGGCAACGATTACTACCTTATTAGATTTACACTTAGAAAATTTTCATAAAGTTCTTCATCAAGGGCCTTAGTTTTTTGGTTCTCAGTATATCACAGTCCGCAATTGAGAGCCAAAATTCTTAGCAACGGAAGATACTACCAACTCTTCGGCCATTTGGGTACGATTGATTGAACTGCCCACTGAATATTATGATCTTAATATTCTTAAAAAAAAATAGGCAACAAAATTGGGGTGCTCCTCAAAATTGATAACTGCACAGCACTAACTAGCAGGGGCATGTATGCGCGCCTTTGTGTCCTTGCACTAGTTGGAAAACTCTTCCCCGAAAAATTCTATGGGTAATCATCTACAAAAAATTCACTATGAAACTACTACACCAATATGCTCTCTATGTGGTTGACTTTTCCATTCTTCCCCTACATTTCTCCCTCCCACAACACACCGTCGCACGAGTCAAAAGGTCTCTCCGACCAAGTCAACCCTAAGCCCTTGTCAGCAAACAATGTTTGGCACTCTATATCATATCCACGTAGGAGAAAATCCCAAAGCCTAGGTCCATCTACATCTGCAATCCAACGCACACCCCAAAGCTTAATTCTATCTACATCCTCAATCCACCTCAAGCCAACTATGCCAGATGTTTCAGTCTCTATGAACCAACAAAGCACATCCGTTCACCCAAAACCATCTCCTGTACTAGAACAACGCCTTATCAAAGTCACCTTTGATGAACTTTTCACATCCCCTACTACCTACCCATCTAACAATATCAGATTGGGTACGATCCAATATCCTAATCCCAATACCATCCCAATATCATGGGAAAAATCAAGGAGAAAGGATGATATCAAAAAGAAAAAAATAATTAAAAAAAAAGAGGTTGTTAGATACAAAAGACTCAACAGCATGATGCCAATTGGCACTGATGATCCACAAAATAAGCTACTTAAGGAATTTCATTCAGTAACCTCCAAAAATTATTTAGACAAACTTCCTTCTACTGCTCCAATATATCAAACCTTCACTTTGGAAAACATGATGCCTCTACTGTTAGTTCGACTTCCAAGGTTCATCAAATAAAATAATTTTTTGAAGCCCCCAGTTTCACACCAATTACATCTCAATCAGAGATATATAGCCAATCCCAAACTCTTTCTATAACTAACCAAGATAATTCTCTGTTTAACTCAAGTACCAAATATGTCAAGATTTCCTTATCACAATGGAAACAGTCCCTAACGCTGCCGACTCTATCAACACAAACACCACTTCCCATCTCCTCTTTACAAGATGGAGGACTCTCCACCTCCAGAAATAGCCCTTAACCCATAATCCATTATACAGTGCACCAATATTCCCTTCCCATTCCGCAAATGACCTACTACCTATCCCCATACTCAATCCCTTGTCTCCTACCATATGCTCACCCGTACAAGCCATATTTGCACCAAACCATAAATCTATCTACTGCTCCACTTCGTATGACACCTCTAGAATCATAGATGAAAAATGATAATTTCAACCAGTTACTAATGGAGGCAATTCATGTTCATGAACTTACTCCACATGCTTCGTCTACTAGAAACCCCTCCTCTAGAATTGCACAACCACCAGAACATCCTCCACCCAGAGAGGGACTTGAATAACATCATCTCACAAAGCCCTACACAACAAATGAACAACCCTCTGCTTTTACCACTACTACCATGTCATCCGATACTACCACTGCCGGACGATCCGTTCCATCGGGATTTCAATGCCAAAATGTTATTGTTACAAGCACCCCATTGGCCATTGTCCCTTTCTCCACCATTAAGAAATCCATCTCCCAACGATATACTCCCAAAATCTTCGAGATGGACATGGGATATATTCTACTGAAGATAACGTAGATACTAACTCTTATAGAAAATTTTGAAATTTTTTTGTAGGGACATCAGATCATCAATGAAGCATCAATCAACCTACGAGCAAGCCTACCTCGAAACCTAGAGAAATATGTTGTAATCTTTCTCACATCTATACCGATTACTGCTACAAAGGAGGACGAGCAGATTATGATCCAACCTGCTGCCTAGCTAGCCCCAAATTTTCTTACTGCCTTACATGAAGATGAAGCGAAACCACTGCATCCCTTAGTAGCTCAACTGACTATGTCAATGGAGCCCGATAAGATCTCCACCATACCGACTATTAAAAAATTGAAGTTCATATTATGGAATTTTCGTGTGCCGGCTAATCTCACTTTTAAATGAAATATCAAGGATCTCTTAGCTTGGAAGAATTCGTCTGTTTTGGCGTTCACTGAAACAAGACTTTATGAGATCAACTACTAATGGAAGAACTTGGATTTACAAGGCTTTATTAGGTGTGAGGGCAAGGCTTTTCCGGTGCGATAGCACTAATATAAAAATCTGCTGAAATTGATGTTGTACTACTAGTTAGCACTGATCGAGAAATTCATGCCACTTTAAAGGTAAGTCCAAAATTCTTAGTTATTTACGCTAGTACTGATCTTAGTAATATACTTAAGCTTTGGAAAAACTTAAGAAGCTTTCATATGACTAACTCTAACCAATGGCTTCTTTATGGTGATTTTAATGAAGTTATTTCTGCTTCCGAGAAGTTTGAAGGTAATCCTGTCAACATCAATAGGCTATATGCTTTTTTAGCTTGTGTTCATTCTATTGGCATGCATGATTTGGACTTTACTGGCTCGCGTTTTTCGTGGACGAATAATAGAAAACTCACTAATAGCCTTATTCTAGAAAGACAAGATTGCTTTTTGGCGAACGTTGAATAGCTCCAACTTTTCCAAGACTCTTCTGTCCTATACCTACCTCGCACACATTCGAATCACTATCCTATTAGACTAAATTTAGCTAATACAACTACGTGACCTTCGTCAACTTTTTGGTTTGAAACCATGTGGATTAGTCACCCTGGGTTCGCACCACTTATCAGTAATATTTGGTCCAACAAGGATGACTACTTACTTACACTGACTCAATTTACTAGTGCAGTCAAAAGTTAGGAACCACACTTGCTTTGGTAATAATTTTCGGAAAAAAGATCCTTACTACCAAAAACAACAGCCTCCAAAATATGCATCCACAACATAAGTATGATTGTCACCTTCATCTGGAAAATTCCCTCATTCAAGAATTTAACATTCTCTTGCAAATGAAGTGGATTTTTGGCAACTATAATTAAGAATTCAAAATCTTTATGAAGGGGATGAAAATACTATATTTTTTCACCTCTGTACTGTTTAGTGACGCTGAAAGAATAGGATTTTTAGTCATCATGACTTGATTGGAAATTGGACATTTGATTCTCCTACTATCCTCAATCTTATTACGACTCGTTTCATTAATACATATACCATAGAACTTTTACTCAGCTTTAAACAAGAGGTTATTCATGCACCAAATACACTTACTCGTGCACTCTTATTACATCTGCCACGTCCTCTCGCTTCCGTAGAAATATCTAAAGTAGTACATTCTTTAAGGCCCCTTATAGCACCAGAACTTGACGGTCTCCACCCTATCTTTTTCTCAAAAAAACCTGGGCTGACATCCAATGCGCAATTAACAAAGTATACTTCGATGCTTTTTCCATTGGCACTATCCCTATAGATATCAATCAAACTTATATTACTCTAATTTCTAAGGTTAACAATCCTAAAGAATAACCCAATATAGACCTTATCCTTGCAATACAATTTATAAAACTATTACCAAAATTATTGTTAATTCCCTTCGTCCATACCTTAATACTATAATCTATCATTATCAATGTAGCTTTATTCCCGGTCGATGAGTTGTGGATAATGCAATCACTATCCAGGAAGCTATACACACTTTTAAGACTAAGAAAGGTCGCCAGGGCCATATGCTAGTCAAAATAGATTTATAAAAAGTATTTGATCGTTTATAATGGTATTTCGTTCATTATTCTCTCAATAATCTTAACCTCCCCTCATCTTTGATCACCTTATTATGAACTGTATCTCTTCATAATCTATTTCTATTCTTGTCAATAGCAAATCTACTTCTTTTTTGTCCTCAACTAAGCGTATTCAATAGGGTGACCTTCTCCCTACCTCTTTATTATTTGTATGAAAACCCTCACTGAGATGACTAATTTATCCATGAATAAAAAGACATGAGACCTTATCACACTTTCACGAACTGATCCTACCCTATCTTATCTTCTTTTGGCAGATGATCTTATGCTATATGCAAAAGCAGATACAAAAAATGCTACTGCTATTAACAATGTTATTAAGCAATTTGGTATCCTCGTGGCTAAGGGTCAACCATGCCAAATTAAAAATTATTTTCTCACCAAACACCACTCAATCGACTCATATGTGTGTCTCCGGTATTCTTGATATGCGCACCTCTACAAATGTAGGTCAATATTTAAGTTTTCCAATAACTAACTTGCAGCCTCAAAGCCGAGACTGCAAATAAATACTAGACAGTATGAATGTAGGTCAATATTTAAGTTTTCCAATCACTAACTTGCAGCTTCAAAGCTGAGACTGCAAATAAATACTAGACAGTATGAATAATAGACTCCAGGGTGGAAAATAAATTTTCTCAATCTTGCCGGCCGAACAACTTTAATTAGATCCGTCCTTTTGATGACTCCTACTTATTCCAGCAAAGTAATGTTTTGCCGGCGAAAATTATTAATAATAATGATAAAAATTTAGGTCAATATTTAATTTAGGTATTCTTGATATGCGCACCTCTACAAATGTAGGTCAATATTTAAGTTTTCCAATCACTAACTTGCAGCCTGAAAGCCGAGACTGCAAATAAATACTAGATAGTATGAATAATAGACTCCAGGGTGGAAAATAAATTTTCTCAATCTTACCGGCCGAAAAACTTTAATTAGATCCGTCCTTTTGACGACTCCTACTTATTCCAGCAAAGTAATGTTTTGCCGGCCCTTTTCGACATCATTATTTGAAGAAAATTTGATCATCCAACGATAAACTTAATCTGAATTATAGAGCTAACCAATTAGGTTTACGACGAAACCTAGAATGGGAAATGAAAACTATTTTCCCCACACGAATCTGCCGCTCCGCGTAATATTTCGTGCGGGGTCGAGTAGTTTCTTGGTCCTCCGCCGAAAATTATTAATAATATTGATAAATATTTTAGAGGGATGTTCTTTGGGGCTCTACTCCGGGGAAAGAGAAAATTTTTTTTAGTTAGTTGGGATCAAGGACCTTACCACGTCGAAACAGAGGGCTAGAATTTCAGAAAACCAAAAGCAAGAATTTGGTGCTAGTTACAAGTCTGGCGTGGCGCTTTTGCCACAACACCAAGCCCCTTTGGTTTGAATTTTATCTTCCAAATACCGCCTTCCTCGAAATTCTACACCCATTATTCCACCTCCAAGCAACGTCTCCTTCATTTGGAAAAGTCTTCTCAAGGGTTACATATTTGCCAACAAGAGCCTTAAATATCATTTTGGAACTAGTACTGATATTAACTTTTGACTTGACATTTGGCTTCCTACTAATTTCACACTTAGAAGCCTTATTTAGGGTCTCCTAGTAAATCTTGAATTTATCTTAATGCTTTCCGATCTTTTCCGTAATGACCAATGGCATCTTCAGAAGCTATCCTTCACCCTCCCACCCACTATATCTACTCTTATCCTAAGTACCTACTTCAATACTCCCTCACCTCGCCCTGAAACGTTCTACTGGTTTCTCAATCAAAGCGGCACTTTTAATACAAAATTAGCGTATGATCTATACCTCCAAGAACACCACCTATTGGCCATGGTTGCTTCCCCAATCTCATGGATTTGGAAACTCCATTTTCCCAATTCTTCAGAATCAACTTCCTACGACAGCCTACCTTCACAACTTGCATGTTCTCCATGACCCTAATTGCAAATCATGTCCTCATACTTCTGAAACCATAACACACTCATTTTTGGACTATAACATTGTCATACCAATATGGACTTTCTACCATTTAAACACTACCCCTTCCAACTGATGGTAAGCTATAATTTCGTGTTTTAGTCGCTTATTGCACTCTAATTTACTGCACTTTAATTGAGTTTGAGCTTTAACGCTAGTGTTTTGCAGTAATTGTGTGTTTTATGCCTCGTAGGAGGATTTCGAGCTATGTAGATGTTACGAATTGAATTCGAGTAATTTGAAGCTTTGAAGTCTGAGTAAAAGCTCAAGGGATTAAGCTGGGATCACGTTCGAGGATCAAGAACAACGTCTGGATATCAAAAAGTCAAGAAAAAATCGTATTCTGAGAAAACAATACACCCACGGTGCGTGGCTCGCCGCCCCTGTACAAAATTCCTGCTGCATGTCAGAATCAGCTCTTCTGAAATCCCCACTAATGCCCCACATGACGCGTCGCCAAATGTGGTGCGCTTGTGCAAATTTTAGAGAGCAAGTGTCCTATTTCACGTAGGAAAAGGTATTTTCGTTTGGGCTCGACCCTACTTGGTATAAATACATGAAAAAAATATTATTTCCTGGACGTTTGACACATCTAAGACCTAAGGAGGCTAAGGAGGAGGTGGAGAAGCAAAAACACAAGGAATTCATCATTCAATCCTCACTCAAGACAAGAGTTTGGATCGTTCAATGTTTTCCTTTATTTTAAACATATTTGTGATGAATTGCTCCATATTTATGGAGTAGTTCCCTTAAGGGTTTGATGGGTTTGGTGTATTGATATTTGTTTGTGGAGTATAACTCAAGTTTTTATGTGTTGAATCGTTTTGGATGATTTAATTGTTGCATCTATATTCACATGTTCGTGTAATCGAATGAGGCACAACTTGTGATATCTTTGCATTATCTTTGGTGGGGTTCATTAATTGTTCTTAGTAATCGAAGGAGGCAAGTTGAATTATTGTTTAAACCTAGTTAGGTGGATAATCGAGAGAGGTTCTCCTAAAGACCAATCCACTACGAATTCTTGTATGTCTTCACTCAGATTAAATTGGTTCATATTGTGAGGTTGAGACTTAATCGAGAGAGGAGTTTCTACTAAACGTTTGAATTAATAATTGAGTGAATTCGAGAGACTCACTTGAATATCAGAAGTGAATTAACTAGAGTTAATTCCCAAACATTTATCTTGCACCTATCCAATCAATCCCTATTTTTTCCTATGAATATCTTCCTTGCTTATTTTTTTTCGAGTGTTATTCGTCAATTAGCTTTAGATTCTTAGTTAATTTTAGTTATAAATCACATGATTTTAAACTGTTGATTATCTTGGATAGCAATCTAAGCTACAAACTACCATAATAGTATTTAACTCCAATCTCTGTGGATATAATATTATATTGTACTATATTCAACTAGCGAGCATATTTAAGTATGTGTTTTGTGCTCGTCAAATTTTGGCGCGGTTGCCGGGGATTGAAAATCAATAGTGTTTAAAATAGTTTGTAGTGTTAATTTAGGAATTTTTTTCTTTTATTTTATTTTATTTTATTTTTCCCTTTTCACGGTTGGTGTTATTTGACTGTGCGCAGGCTATAGGTGAGATTGGTGCATGACTCGATCTTCTAGGAAGGAAGTGCTACCATACGAACCAGAAATCAAGAAATTACTACGACAGCTGAGAAAGGAAAGAAATCTTCACGAGAATATAGTGAAGGTTGGGCAATCCTCAACCAAAGAAATTATGGCTGGAGATGATGATAATGTGGATTTGGCTGCAAGAGAGGCAGCCTAACAACGAGAAAAAGTTGCACGAGATGCTGAGGAAGCAGCTCTTTGAAGTGCACAACTTGTCTATGAAGAAAAGAGGGCTGTGAGAATTGCTCAAAATCAACCCTTTGGTAATTATCAACCCTTTGGTGCAGACCAGTTCATAATTATACCTCCCGGGGATGGGAGACCACTTGGTGATTATGCTAGATCAGTCTACAACCAAGGATTATCAAGTATTAGACCACCTCCAGTGGTAGTGAACAATTTCGAATTGAAGCAAGGGTTACTCCAAACCCTTCAAAATTGCCATGTCTTCCGAGGGAAGATGAACGAAGATCCAAACACACACCTGATGGACTTCGAGGAGATTATGAACACCTTTTGATGTCACAAGATGCAGTTTACTTAAGGTAATTCTCCTTCACAGTCAAAGATGATGCAAAACAGTGGCTTAGAAGCTTTCCCCAGGGATCAATTAGAACATGGGAGGAGAGGACCAGAAAATTTCTTGATAAATATTTCTCCTCAGCTAAGACGGGAAAGTTTAGAAAAAAAATTCGTAACTTCTGCAAGAAAGATACTGAAACTGTGTTTGAAGCTTGGGAGAGGTTTAAGGAATTAGTTCGAAAGTGTCAAGATAGCGAAATTGAAATCTGGATGCAACACCAGGATTTTGGGATGGATTGACACCGGCCTCACATAGAACATTGAGTAATGCGGCTGGATGCCCATTGATAAAGAAGACTCCAGAGGAGATAGTTCCAAAGGAGATAGTCAAAATTCTAGATGAGTTGTCTGAAGATGCAAACCAGTAGCCTTCTGAGAGTGCTGAAAGAAGAAGATCAACTGGTGTTCAGCAAGTTGATGCTAACACATATACGCAGGTACAACTTGATGCAATGGTAAAAGAAATACCGAGGCTGATATTAGCTTCGATACAGAGTGAACCTCATGTAGCATGTGATATGTGTGGATGAGAACACCCTACTCATGAGTGTCAAGCTTCAACTGATGAAGTGAATGCCGTGGGTAATTACAACTTTAATACAATGGGTCAGAAGCACCCCGATTTTTTATGGAGTTCAACATGGGGGTACTGCAAATGCATGGCAACAAAACAAAGCCAGATTTCAGGGACTGGGAGCTCCAAGCTTCCAAAATCAACTAAGGCAGTAGTTTCAGCCTCAATAGCCTATTCAGCCTGGTTTAGAGGATCTAATGAACGCTTTCATTGTCAAGACATATAGAGATTAGATGCTCACGGGGCAGTTATCAAAGAATTGGGCACTAGGTTACGAAATTTGGAGAGACAAGTGGGACAAATAGAACCAATATTATCTAAGAGAGTCCTAACTACTTTGCTAGTTGATACTGAGAGAAATCCTAAAGAAACAGTGAATGATGTGACATTGAGAAGCGGCAAGTGTTGAAAGATCCCACTCAAATTCAAAAAGAGGTGGTATCTGAAAAAGAAATTGGGGAGGAGCTGAAAAATGAAGTTGATAAGAAGAAGAAAGGCAAGAAGGGAGCTGAGAAAAAGGAGGAAACTTTGAGAAGAGATGAAGCTAATGAGAGCGAGCATATGCCTGCTCTACTGTTCCCCTAAAAGCTGTATAGAGAAAAGCTGGACAAACAATTTGCGAGATTTTTGGATATGTTGAAATAGGTTAATGTAAATTTTCCATTAACAGAAGTGCTCTCGCAAATGCTAGCTTATGAAAAATTATTGAAGGAGATCCTTACAAAGAAAAGGAAGATAGAAGAGACATCAGTGTTCAAGCTCACAGAGCATTGCAGCGCAATATTGCAAAACAAACTCCCACAAAAGCGTGGAGATCCAGGGAGTTTTACTATACCTTGCTCTTTAGGCTCTATTAATTTTGATAAATCTTTATTTGATTATGGCGCATCAATTAATTTAATGCCTTTGTTTATTTACAAGAAGCTAGAGAAGGAGATTGGAGAGATAAGGTCGGTGCCAATATCTTTGCAGATGGCAGACCAAACGACTTTAATACCCGAGGGGTAGTGGAAGATGTTTTAGTTCGGGTAGATTAGTTTGTATTTCCTGTAGACTTTATAGTGGTGAATATAGAAGAGAACAAGGAGGTCCCTCTCATCTTAGGAAGACCATTCTTAGCAACAGGTAGAGCAATCTTAGATATACACGAGAGAAGACTCATCCTTATAGTAGGCGAGGAGACTGTAACTTTTGAGATGACTATAGAAACGGGGGTTAAAAATGAAAAGCAGCTGCAAGTGTTGGGTAAAAAATGATGGGCTTGAAAGAGAAGGCTGCACCTAGCGAGAAAGATAAGTGTGGCCCAAGAAGGCGGAGAATAAGCTATGTGCGCATTAGTTCGAAGGCGAGGAAAGGATCCCGACTTCGACTCAGATCCTGACTAGATATTCAGGAAAGTTTCCTTTACGTTATGCTTTTTAATTGTGTATCATGGGGACATGCCACAACTTAAAGTGTGGGTTGGGGGATATTTGGATGTTGTATGTATATGTGTTAGTTAATTGTTGTTGTTTTAGTAGTTAGACATTTTTTTTAAAAAAAAACATAAAAATTGAAATTTTTTTATTTTTCCCGATGATGATTATCATTCGACAGGTTTCTTGAGGGATTTAAGTCGAAAGAAAAAAAATAAAAAGATTTTTTTTTGTTTGGTAGTGCAATAATTCCTCCTTGTTTTTTCTTTGTGCCGCGGTTCTTTTCTAGGGGTTTTGTTTGAACCGGGTATAGTTAGTTTTTATTTTTGTTATGAGTAGGAAACCTTATGCTATGATTTGAATTGAAGACAATGCCTCTTAACTTTATCATGCCTTGAGAATAGTGAGTGCTTTAGTTGTCACGCTTAAGCTCAGTATTGTACTCTTGTATAAGTACCTTAAAGTGTATGATCTTATCATTGCTTCGCTGCTTTGACTAGAATGTCTTGATAGTCCCATCTTGAGTGGGTTATGTGCCATGTGGGTGTGAGGTTTTGTGTTATTCTGTGCATTGCATTTGAGTCTAGAACTTGCCCCGTGTGTTTGCAAAGCGAAATGGTAGTTTTATTCATTCTTGGAAGTGATTTAGGTGTTTCTTTGTTGAGCCAGTTATAAGCTTTTACCCACCTAATTGTTATGTATCTGAGTTAACCCCTTTGAGCTTGTAATCCTGTTTCTTTGGCAACCACATTACAAGCCTTACCCATTTATTTGAATTGACCATCTATTTGAACCATTTATCTCTTGTGAGCACTTGAATTTGTTATGAACTTTGTAATAGTTGAAGTGTGGGGTGGTTGGTTTGGCTTTTGAGTGGAACTAATGAAATAAGGAGAAATGTGCAATGTAATGAAAAAGTAAGAGCCACTTGAACTGAAAAAGAAAGAAAAAAAAAGTTGTATTGTTGTACAATTATTCTTTGACAGTGGTAACTCTTGATGTAATTGTGCTTAAAGAAGTAGGGAGTTAATGCATATTGATGTGAAGGTGGAGTACGGTTTGACATAAGTGTGGGGTTTTGAAAAGTAAAGTGTATGTATTAAAGTGCTTAGGGAGGTGTAGTCACTCGTATATCTAAATGTATCATACCCGTCCCGCAGCCTACATTACAACCAATGAAAGTCCTGCATGATCCTTGACTAAATGAGCTCAGTTAGTAGAGTAGTACACTACGGGCTAGCCTATGGTTCATCTTTTGTGGCATATGAATGTTATTTCTGAGAATGAGCGAATTTTTTCTATTGTGAGTTCCTAATTGTTCTTAATATCTATTGTGCGTGGAACTACTCTTTATTGTTGTGCGAGGGCACTTGATTCACGAAGGAAAGGTAATGCTTGACCTATATGTTAGAGTAAGTGAGCGGGTTATAAACAATGTGTGGTCCTATTGAGTCAAATCTTGAGGTGAAGATGTTACACTATTGTGCTTAGTCTATTTTAAATATTCTTGGTGTAATGAATTAGGAGAGTTGTTTGAAAAAGGTAGTATCTTTATAAAGTATAGTCTAATTGCTCAAGGACGAGCAATGGTTTAAGTGTAGGGTGTTTATGGCAGGCTATAATATCGTGTTTTAGTCACTTATTGCACTCTAATTTACTGCACTTTAATTGAGTTTGAGGTTTAATCGCTAGTGTTTAGCACTAATTGTGTGTTTTATGCCTTGGGGGAGAATTCCGAGCTATGTAGATGTTACGAATTGAATACGAGTGATTTGGAGCTTTGAAGTATGAGTAATAGCCCAAGGGATTAAGCTGGGATCGTGTTTGGGGGTCGAGAATCACGTCTTGATATCAAAAAGTCAAGAAAAATCCGTACTCTGAGAAAACAGTACACCCACGGCGCGTGGCGCGCGCGCCTGTACAAAATTCCTGTTGCCCGTCACAATCAGCTCTCTAGAAATCCCCACTAACGCCACGCGTAGCGCGTCGCCCCATGCGGCACGCTTGTGCAAATTTTACAGAGCAAGTGTCCTATTTTGCATAGGAAAAGGTGTTTTCGTTTGGGCCGGACCCTACTTGGTATAAATACATGGAAAAATATTATTTCCTGGACTTTTAACACATCTAATACCTAGGGAGGCTAAGGAGGAGGTGGAGAAGCAAAAGCACAAGGAATTCATCATTCAATCCACACTCAAGACAAGAGTTTGGATCATTTTATGTTTTTCTTTACTTTAAACATATTTGTGATGTATTCTTCCATATCTATGGAGTAGTTCCATTTAGGGTTTGATGGGTTTGGTGTATTGATATTTATTTGTGGATTATAATTCTAGTTTTTATGTATTGAATCATTTTAGATGATTTAATTGTTGCATCTATATTCACATGTTCGTGTAATAGAGAGAGGCATAACTTATGATATCTTTGCATTATCTTTGATGGAGTTCATTAATTCTTCTTAGTAATCGAAGGAGGCTAGTTGAATTATTGTTTAAACCTAGTTAAGAGGATAATCGAGAGAGGTTCTCCTAAAGACCAATCCAATACGAATTCTTGCATATCTTCACTGAGCTTAAATTGGTTCATATTATGAAGTTGAGACTTAATCGAGAGAGGGGTTTCTACTAAACGTTTGAATTAATAATTGAGTGAATTCGAGAGATTCACTTGAGTAGCAGAAGTGAATTAACTAGAGTTAATTCCCAGACATTTATCTTGCACCTATCCAATCAATCCCTATTTTCTCCCACTGATATCTTCCTTGCTTATTTTTGTCCGGGTGTCATTCATCAATTTGCTTTAGATTCTTAGTCAATTTTAGTTTTAAATCACATAATTCTAATCTGTTGATTATCTTGGATAGCAATCGAAGCTACAAACTACGATAATACTGTTTAACTCCAATCCCTGTGGATACGATATTATATTATACTATATTCGACTAGCGAGCATATTTAAGTGTGTGTTTTGCACTCGTCACCAACTTTAATAAATGGCTTTGCTAGCACTTTTTGTGCCCAAGGATCCTTTCTCTCCCAAAGATTTGAGATCCCTACCATGTTAATGGTTCCCCTCATCGTTTGGCACATTTGGATTAGATGGAATCATTATCTTTTCTATAATCCCCACAAGGAGTTGTCTGTAAACACTATCATGTATCATCTTATAAAATTTTACATTCTTTCACCAGCCCGTTATCCTAAAGCTAACATGCGCACTCTTTATATTAAATAATACCCTCCACCTACTAACTGTGTTAAGTTCAACATTGTCATGACCCAAATCACAAGTGCCGTGATGGCACCTATTATGCTACTAGGAAAGCCGACAACTCACAAATATTGGCTTCTTAAATTTCCAAAAATATACTGAATTAGGTTTAAGTAAATAAGAGTCTTATAAAAATTGGATGAAACACCACAACTCACTATAGAATTTCCCAAAATCCTGGTGTCACTGAGTACATGAGCATCAATACAATAACATAGTCTGATACATTGTCTAAGAAAGTGAACAGAATAAGTAAAACTGAGAGATAGGGAAGGAGAGTCAAGATCCGTGGACGCCAAAGCAGCTACCTCAATAATCTCCAAACATGTAAAACTCCACGATCAGCAATCACCGTGCCTGAAAATACCTGGATCTACACACGAGGTGTAGGGTGTAGTGTGAGTACAACCAACTCAATAAATATCATAAATAAACAAGGCAAGGTAAGAGAATCTTAAATTATTGAGGATACTAGTTATTCCAGTGTAATTCTGCCTTTTTAAACCAGCACAGAACAATATTTAAAACTAACTCATTTAGCTTCGTGAGAAGAATATCTGTGTGTTCATGTGCACAATTTCTCATATACCCTGCTTAGACAGTATTATAGCATGTAGAGGAAGGAAAAAAGTAAATTAGATAAATGATCAAGAAAATATGTATTCCACACACTACAGTGACAACTCACATGCACCACGGACAATTCACGTGCGAACAATAGAACCTACATGGACAACTCGCGTGTTGCACGGACAACTCAATGTATATATTATCAATATATGGATCCGCACGGACAACTCATGTGCTGCACGAACAACTCACATGCAAATAATATCAATATATGGATCCACACGGACAACTCACGTGCCAATAATATAATCCGCCCGACATATTCACATGCCTCCAATCCAAACATATCATACAGAAGAAATAACGCAACTATACATGTATATGATGAATGAAATAAGATTCTCATGTCCCTAGACTGGTATAAATGACATACTAAAGTGTAGGCATGTGCAAAGTGTGCTATCGCAACTCAAATCAGCAATTTCATCACTGAAACGTATTTAGCAAGTTCGTTCAGGGTTAAGCCTTATGTAGCCTCAACATGGGTCAAATAGATCACATAAACTGTTACAACATGTGAGATATCATAACTTAAAGTTTTGCAGTCAATTATAGGCTTATAAGAGCCCGAGCACAACCCGAACATGAATATATAACCCCAGTGCCACCACATGGGCTCATCCCCACGCATGTGTGCACCCAAAAGCACGTGACTATCACAAAAATTTAGGAAATTGGTGCCTCAACCGAGTTTAAATACGATACTTACCTCAAGAAAAACGAATCACTCCGCTAGCAAGCCCTTGCCTCGCGAATCGAGCCACAAACAACTCAATACAATCAACACGGGCTATAGGAATCAATTCCATATGAAAATGTAAAGTTCTTAATCAAAAATCAAAAAGTCAACTCAAAACTCAACCCCGAGCCCACGTCTCGCAACCCAACAAAAGTTACAAAATCTGAATATCCATTCAACCACGAGTCCAACCATACCAAATAAACCAAATTCCGATACCAAATCATCACTCAATCCCCAAATTTCATTCTCCAATGCCTAGCCCAAAATTCCCAAATTTCCATCTAAAAAATACATAAACTAGGTGGGAAATTCAATGGGTTATCAATGTTATTGCATAACAATGATCAAAAGTGACTTACCTCAAGAAATCACTCGAAAGCCCTCTAAAAAATCGCCTTAATCCAAGCTTGCAAAGTCCAATATGATTAAAAATCTCGGAACTCTCGAATTTACACATTGCCTAGGCATTTCTGCACATGTGGAGCCTAGGCTCGCACTTGCGGAATCGATTTTGCGATAAAAATCCCGCTTCTCATAAGTCATTTTAGTCAACAAGGTCTGCACCTGCGCTCCAAGTTCTGCACCTGCGTTTGCGCTTCTGCGACCATCGATCCGCTTCTGCGAGGACATCCCACTCCACCCTTCTCTACATCTGCGGTGCGTTGCTCGCATCCGTGGGCTCGCAGATGCGGAAGATCCCTCGCACCTGCGACAAAATCCAGACCAGCGCAACATCGCTTCTGCACCACATTAGCCGTATCTGCTGGGTCTCACCCGCGACTAAATCCCTCGCAGGTGTATCACACCAGAAGGCAAAAATCCAGAATTGCTTCATGTCTAACTTTTTTTCCGTTAACCATCCGGAATCCACCCTAGGCCCCCGAAACCTCAACCAAATATATCAACAAGTCCTAAAACATGATACGAACTTGGTCAAGGCCTCAAATCACATCAAAGGACATCAAAAACACGAACCGCACCCAAATTCAAGCCTACTGAAAACTAAAAAATTCCAACTTGTACAATCGATGTCAAAACTTATCAAATCAAGTCCGATTGACCTCAAATTTTGTATACAAGTCACAAATGACACAACGGACCTTTTTCGATCTTCGAAACCACAATCCGAGCCCGGTAATCACAAATTCAACTCTCGATCAGACTCCTCAATTTTCCAAACTTCTAATTTCCAACTTTTGTCGTTTCAAGCCAAAATCAACTACTGACCTATAAATCACTATCCGGACATACTCCTAAGTTGGAAATCACACAACGGAGCTATATGAACCATCAAGATCCATTTTGGAGCCATTTATAGATAAGTCAACATCCGGTCAACCTTTTCAACTTAAGCTTCCAACCTTGGGGCTAAGTGTCGCAACTCATTTCGAAATATCCCCAGAACCAAACCAACTACCTCCGCAAGTCCCATAACAGTAATTGAGCAAAGAATAAGTAGTAAATGGGGGAACGGGCTATAACACTTAAAATGACCGGCCTGGTCGTTACATCCTCCCCGTCTTAAACAAACATTCGTCCTCGAACGGGTCTAGAATCATACCTAGAGTCTCAAATAGGAATGGATATCTACTTCGCATCTCCCGCTCGGCCTCCTAGGTAGCCTCCTCAACTGTCTGACCTCTCCATTGCACCTTTACTATAGCTATATTCTTTGACCTCAACTTTCGAACATGCCGGTCTAGAGTAGCCCCCAGCTCCACATCATAAGTCAAATCACCATCCAACTGAACCGTGCTGAAATCTAAAACATGAGAGGGATCGCTGACATACTTCCAGAGAATAGAAACATTAAACACTAGGGGAACACTTGACAGACTAGGCGGCAAGGCAAGCTTGCAGGCCACCTCTCCAATCCTCTCAAGCACCTCAAACGGTCCAATGTACCAAGGGCTCAACTTGCCCTTCTTCCTGAACCTCATAACACCCTTCATGGGTGAAACCTTTAGTAGTACCTTCTCCCTCACCATATAAGCAACATTGCGAACCTTTAGATTGGCATAACTCTTCTATCTAGACTGCGCTGTGCAAGGCTGATCCTGAATCAATTTAACCTTGTCCAAAGCATCTTGAACCAAGTTAGTACCCAATCTCCTAGCCTCACCCCACTCAAACCAACCCACCGGAGACCGATACCGTCCCCCATACAAAGTCTCATAGGGAGCCATTTGAATGCTCGATTGGTAGCTGTTGTTGTAGGCAAACTCGGCAAGCTATAGAAACTGATCCCAAGAACCCCTGAAATGTATGACACAAGCGTGTAGCATATCCTCCAATATCTGAATAGCACACTCAGACTGTCCATCCGTCTGAGGGTGTTCAAAACGTATTGTAGAACGATCTAGAAAGCAATTGATATTGATACAGTTTGCTTCCTTAACTCAATTAGTAGGACCCCTAGAGTCCACTTCTTCCCCACACTACGAGTGAAAGGGAAAAAGTAAAGACTACCATTAAAGCAGCCCAAGCAAGACTTACTATATCCATATGAATTATGTCCCCTATCTCTATAAATATAAAGGAGTTGTTCCATTATTCCTGCAGTCCGCAACTCAACCTGTGTGCCTAACTCTAGCTGCATTGTCTCTAAAATTGCGATGTAAACTGTGTGCCCCGATCTAAAATGCTGGACATCGGCGCACCATGAAGGCGAACAATCTTACGGATGTAGATCTCAGCCAACCGCTTGGTCAACCGACCCACAATTACCCAAATAATATCAAACTTCCTCAAAATATGTGGGAGCTCAACTACGAAATCCATGGTGATACGCTCCCATTTCCACTCCGGAATCTCAAGCCTCTGAAGCAATCCCCTCAGTCTCTAATGCTCATACTTCACCTACTGACAATTTAGGCACCGAACTACAAAACCCACTATTTCTTTCTTCATCCTCCTCCACCAATAGTGCTGCCTCAAATCTTGATACATCTTTGTGGCACCTAGATGAATGGAATACCGCGAACTGTGGGCCTCCTCAAGAATCAACTTACGTAGCCCATCCACATTGGGCGCATAATCCGACCCTGCATCCGCAACACCACATGATCTCCAATAGTAACCTCCTTGGCATAATCATGCTGAAATGTGTCCCTAAGGACAAGCAAATGGGGATTATCATACTGACACTCTCTGATGCGATCATATAAGGAAGATCGAGAAACCACACAAGCTAAAACCCGACTGGGTTTCGAAGAATCTAATCTCATAAACTGGTTGGCCAAGGTCTACACATCTTATGCAAGAGGTCTCTCAGTAATATGAATGAATGCAAGGCTAACCATACTCATCGCCTTTCGACTCAAGGCATCGCCACCACATTGGCCTTCCCGGGATGATACAGAACGGTAATATCATAGTCCTTTAGCAGCTCTAACCATCTCCGCTGCCTCAAATTTAGTTCCTTCTATTTGAATAAGTGCTGGAGACTCCGTTGATCCGTAAATACCTCACAAGACACACCGTAGAGACAATGTCTCAAAATCTTCAATGCATGAACGATGGCTGCCAACTCCAAATCATGAACAAGGTAGTTCTTCTCATAAGGCTTTAACTGGCGTGAAGCATAAGCAATAACCCTACCCTCCTATATCAAGACAGATCCACTACCAATTCGAGAAGCATCACAATACACTGTATAAGAGCCTGACGCTGAAGGAAAAACTATAACTGGAGCTGTGGTCAAGACAGTCTTGAGCTTCTGAAAGCTCTCCTCACACTCATTTGACCACCTGAATGGAGCACCCTTCTGGGTCAATTTGGTCAAAGTCGCAGCAATGGACGAGAAACCCTTCATAAAGCGACAATAATATCCGGTCAAGTCGAGAAAACTCTGAATATCAGTAGCTGAAGACGGTCTGGGCCAACTATAAACGGGCTCTATCTTCTTTGGATCCACTTTAATCCCCTCGCTGGACACTACGTGCCCCAAGAACGCCACCAAACTAAGCCAAAACTCACACTTGGAAAACTTGGCATGAAGCTTCTCCTCCTTCAACCTCTGATTTACAATCCTCAAATTTTGTGCATGCTCCTCCTGGCTATGTGAGTACACCCGTATGTCATCAATGAATACTATGACAAACGAATCAAGATATGGCTTAAATACATTATTCATCATATGCATGAATGTTGTTGGGGCGTTGGTCAGTCCAAAAGACATCACAAGGAACTCATAGTGACCGTAGCGGGTCCTGAATGTCGTCTTCTAAATATCCGAGTCCCAAATCATCAACTGGTGATACCTAGACCTCAAATCGATCTTAGAGAACAACCTCGCTCCCTAAAGCTGTTCAAAATCATCAATGCGCGGCAAAGGATACTTGTTCTTGATTGTAACTTTGTTCAACTGCCTATAGTCGATGCGTATCCGTATAGTACCATCCTTCTTCTTCACAAACAATACCGGTGCACTCAAGGAGACACACTAGGCCGAATAAACCCCTTATCAAGGAGCTCCTAAAGCTGCTCTTTCAATTCCTTCAACTTAGCTGGTGTCATGCGATATGAAGGAATATAAATGGGCTGAGTGCCTGGTACCAAGTTAATACTAGAATCAATATCCCTACCGGGTGGCATGCCCCGTAGGTCTGAAGGAAACATACCCAGAAAGTCTCATACTTCCGAAACAGAATCAATTGTAGGAGTATCAACACTGACATCCCTCACAAAGGCCAAATATGACAGACACCCCTTCCTAACTATCCGTTGGGCCTTCAAATATGAAATCACCCTGCTGTGAACATAATCTAGAGAACCTCTCCACTCGATCCCACGGTCTTAGTGTGACAATCAAGAATAGCATGACATGGAGACAGCCAATCCATACCCAAAATCAAATTCAAATCAACCATATTAAGCAACGATTGATTCTAGTCTCCACTCCCCCAATAGTCACCACACACGACCGACATACACGGTCTACAATAATAGTATCGCGCATCGACGAAGATACATGAACATGTGAGACTAAGGACTCACGAGGAATATCTAAATAATGAGTAAAATAGGATGATACATAGGAATACCTAAAACAATACATGTGAATCACTGTGTCTGAAGCAACAGCCTCTGGCCTGGCAGGAACAACAAAAAATCGAGCCTAACCACCACCTTATAAGCCTCCTCCTCTAGGGTGACCTCTAACTACCTGAGCCCCACCCTGAGCTAGCTGAGCGGGCGGTGTAACTGCTAGTGCTGGTATCATCGGCTGAGAACTCTACTGTGGGACCCCACTCAACAATCTAGGGAAATCACTCTTGAGATGACTCAAGTCCCTGCACTTGAAACAACCCCTCCTCTAATAGAGCTGCTGCTCCTGATAACCCGAGGAACTGCCTGTAGAAACCTGAGCAGACGAGGCATAGTGAGAACTCTACGCTGGTAATGCACTGAATAATGACTAACCCGAACAAGCACTGTAAGAACCATGCTAACTGATGCACCATGATGAGTTGGACGAGCCGTCGGAGCGAGCCTATAAGGACGACCCTTGCTGTGGTGAGACTGACCCCCAGAAGAAACACCGATGTGAACCACCCAAACCACGAGGCCTCTTGGCCTCCCTCTCTTCAGGCTCCTGACTGCAGACCAACTCTAGTCACCGAGCAATATCAACCACCTCACCTGATGCATTCTCCCGAGTGATATCAAAACCCAACTGATAGCTGAGGCCATCAATGAACCTTCTAATCCTCTCCCTCTCTGTGGAAACCAACCATATCGCGTGATAAGCCAACTCTAAAAATCTCATCTCATACTGGGTCACAGACATGTCCTCCTGGTGTAGCTGCTCGAATTGCCTAGGTAAATTCTCTCTGCAGATCAATGGCACAAACCTCTCCAAGAAGAGAAGGAAGAACTCATGCCATGAAATCGATGTTGCACCGACTGGCCTGCTCCTCTCATAAGCCTCCCACAATCTGAAGGCAGCACCCGATAGCTAAAAAGTAGTAAAGGAGACTACACTAGTCTCTAGAATACCCGCCGTGCGAAGAATCTGCCGGTACCTATCCAAGAAGTCCTAAGCATCTTCTAACTCGGCACCACTAAATGATGGAGGCTTGAGCCTCCTAAATCTCTCTAGCCTCTTCTGCTCCTCATCACTCATCACGGGATCCACCTAGGCCTGAACAAGTGCAACCAGCTAGGCTGGTAATACCCTCAATGTCTGGAGTCCTCCCACTACCTACTATGGAGTACGAGCGGCGGGAGTCTGAGCACCTCCCCTGGCCTGAGAAGTGGATGGTGCGCCCTAAATTGAAACTGCCCAAGCAAGGCTAGTGCAAATAGTCAATATCTGAGCCAAAACTTCTTGAAGGCCTGGAATCACAATAGGCACAACTGGTGCCTGAGCTGGTCCACCGGCTCAACCACATCTGGAATCTGCTCTTCAGCTGGAGCAACTGGTAGGTCTATAGGTGTTGCTCAAGTTGTTGTACGAGCTTCACCTCAGCCTCTACCGCTACCCCAGCCTCGTGGCTCTAGCTGGTGGTACTGGTGGCCATCACCTTGATCTGGTAGTACGTGTCCTCACCACTTGTGAGAGAATAGAATATCAAAAGTTTAGTTTCCAGAACCAATAAATTCACACGATAAGAATACAAGAAAGTGAAGTTTTGCTATGTATTAAGAAACCTCTCGAAGATAAGTACAAACTTCCCTGTATAGATCCGCAAGACTCTACTAAACCTGCTCATGACTCGTGAGATCTATGTAGCCTAGGCTCAGATACTAATCTGTCATGACCGAAATCACAAGTGCCGTGATGGCACCTATCATGGTACTAGGCAAGCCGACAACTCACAAAACTCTGGTGTCACTGAGTACATGAGCATCATTACAATAACATAGTATGAAACACTATCTAACAAAGTAGAATAGAATAAGTAAAACTGAGAGATAGGAGAGTCAAGGTCTGTTGTAACGACCTGAATGGTCGTTTTGAGTATTTGCAATTAGCTTGGTAGTTTATGGGCATGAGTAGCTCCATATGATGTATCATGACTTGTGTGAATTATTAGTTTTGGTTTTCAGGTTATTCAGAATCGATTTGGAAGAATGAATTTCATGATTGAAGCACTAAGTTGGAAGAGTTAACCAAGTTTGACTTTTGTATATTTGACCCCAAAACGGAGTTTTGATGGTTCTGTTAGGTCCAGACGGTGATTTTGAACTCGGGTGTATGTCCGGATATGTATTTGAATATTTCTACAATGTTTCAGTGCGAGTTGGCGGATGTTGGAAATTTTGAAGTTTTAGAAAGTTCATAAATTTGACCGGGAGTTGAATTTATTGATATCGGATTTGGATTGTATTTCCGTGAATTTGAATAGCTTCTTTATGTCATTTGGGACGTGTGTGCAAAATTTGAGCTCATTCCGGCGCCAATTTTGAATGTTGAATGTTCAAAAGTTCATTAAGTTCGATTTGAGGTGCAATTCGTCGTTTTGACATTGTTATGCATGATTTGAGGCATCGAGTAGATTCGTGTTATGTTATGGGACTTGTGGGAATGTTCCGACATGGTCCCCAGGGGCTCGGTCGTGTTTTGGATTGAATTCGAATCATTTTCCTTCATTTTAGCATTGCTGGTTCTACTGAGCATCTAATTTTCTTATTCGCGATCACATAGAGTTATTTGATGGTTGAGTAATCTTGGACTCGTGCGCATGCCCGGATTCGTATTTGGATTTTTCTAAAAGGTTTCGGCGCGAATTGGCAAAAGTTGGAAATTTAAAGATTTTGAAAGTTCATAAGTTTGATCGAAAGTTGACTTTGATGATATCGGGTTCGAATTGTGGTTTCAAGAATTTGCATAGTTTCATTATGTCATCTGGGACATATGTGCAAAATTTGAGCTCATTCCGGGTTGATTTGATATGTTTCAACACGAGTTTTGGAAGTTGAAAGTTCAAAAGTTTATTAAGTTCGATTTGAGGTGCGATTCGTCATCGACGTTGTTTTGCATGATTTGAGGCGTCGAGTAGGTCCATGTTATGTTATGGGACTTGTGAAAATGTTCAGACGTGGTCTCGATGGTCTCGGGCGTGTTTTGGATCGAATTCATATCATTTTCCTTCATGTTGGCATTGCTGATTCTGCTAAGCATCCGATTTCCTTATCTGCGATCGCATAGAGTTGTTCAATGGATGGGAAAGAGTTGTTCATCGCGTTCGCAAGTCCTTAGACGCATTTGCGTAGGTTGCTGCAGTTTGAGCAACGCGTTCATGCAAGTATGCACGCGTTCGCATAGTGATGTGGACTGTGCTGGGCAGATGCTGTTTCTCTTCGCGTATGCGGTCTTATTTCAGCGATCGCGTAGTTTGTGAGCCTTCTGTACCGCGTTTTCATGGCTTTATATGCGATCGCGTAGGGTATTTTCTGGGGTAGTGCTTTTCCTTTTCGCAATCGCGAGGGTTTTCGCGATCGTGATTCGTTGATTTGCCAGTGATTATAAAGTACTCTATTTCAGAAGTTTCGGCCATTTTTACATATTTGTAGCTATGGAGCTCGGATTGAAGCGATTTTCGAGGCGATTTTCATCATATGGATTGGGTAAGTGTTCTCTACTCGGTTTTGATTTTATTTCATGAATCTATCTTCGTTTTTGGCATTTGATTGAGGATTCCGAGAAAGAAATTGGGGGTTTTTGTCTAAAGTTTCATAGAGTGAATTTTTGAGTTTTGAACATCGATTTGGATCTGGATTTGAGTGAAATTAGCATGGTTGGGCTCATAATTGAATGCGTTATCGGGTTTTATATGTTTTGTCGAGTTTCGAGGCACGGGCTTGTGTTTGAATTTTTGGTTGACTGTGGTCTTTGATTAAAGATTCGACCTTTATCAATTAGAATTGTTTCTTTAGGCATTATTTAATGTATTTGATTAGCTTTTGGCAAGTTTCGAGCCGTTCAGGTAGGCATCTATGGAGTATCGTTTGGCTTGTTCGAGGTAAGTAACACTTCTATACTTGGTGCTGAGGTTATGAACCCCTGAATATGTGTGTTATGCGTTTGGTGTTGAGGTGACAAACATTCTAGTACGGGCATGTGGGAATGCACCATGTGAATTGTGACTCAGTTATTTCTGTGGTACTGTGTAGTTACCTAATCTTATCTGTATCCATGAAATCTCTACGTGTTAGAGTAATTGAGCTATGATCCATGTTAGAAATCATGCTTGGGCCACATGTTGGTAATGTTGGGACCCACAGAGGTCATGTTACATGTTGAATTAATTGCTTAATTTGACATTTATACTCGGTCACATCTATTTTTTGCATATCATATCTCAGTCTCCGTTGTCCTATATTCATACATCATATCATCACTTTTTGGGCTGATTATCATGATTCTATTGAGCTCAAGAGACTGGAGAGATGATACTGAGTGAGGCCGAGGACCTGTTGTGAGTGATATATATGGGATGTTCACGCCACAGCAGGCTTTATTGATTCATGCATGGATTTGGTTTATTATAGCGCTTAGGCTGGATCGGCCCTCCGGAGTTTGCACATTCACAGTGGGTGCAGTTGCTATGAATATTTGGGCTGGGTCTGCCCTGGATTCATTTGCATTGTGCTGGATCTGCCCTGGATCTATTTATGTTTAGGCTGGATCTGCCCTGTATAGTATTGAGTGGCTGAGTGTGGTGAGTATTGAGCATGGTGATTGAGAATACGAGGTAGTGAGATTGAGTACTCTGAGAGTGTGAGTACATGAGTTCATAACTGAAGTGCACACTTGAGATACAAACATATAGATGCATTTCCTCATGCTATCCTGTTTTCACTTGCTTATTGACATGTAGGTATAAGGATGTACTTTCCTCATGATATCTAAAAATGAAACATCTTAATTATTGTTGAATGATTTTTGGGGAAAAATTACAATTTTCAGATTCACTCATATTTCCAGTGATTTGGTGAAAAGAACTGAGTTTTACTGACATCTTTGAAAAACATGCCTATTTTCCCGTAACTGTGAACGAGTTGAGCGTCGTACCTCTGAATTGTTTCTTGTATCATTTTTATTATGCTTTTATAAATTGTATTTGGCTATTGGTGTTGGACCTCGACCCTTGTTCCAGCTCGTAACTACTTTCAACCTAGGGTTAGGTTTGTTACTTATTGAGTACATGGGGTCTGTTGTACTCATACTACACTTCTGCACCTTGCGTGCAAATGTTGGATGCTGATGTTGCTGCATATAGCGGGAGCTGGATCTGAAGATGTACATGTGTTCCAGTTTGGTTATCACTTGTCCTTGGTTGCATTAGATTCGAATTCTGTTCATTTACATTTCAACCAGATGTTATAATTATTTCAGTTCGGTGTTACAAAAATCTAAATCTTAGAAGCTCATGATTTGTACTACAGTTCTTTGAAAACTCTTTGTGTAAAAGCAGTTGTATTATTATTTTTTCTCTTAATAAATCTCATTAAATTGGATAGTTGTTAATTGACTTACCTAGCGGGTTTGGTTAGGTGCCATCATGACTAGTTGGATTTTGGGTTGTGATAAGTTGGTATCAGAGCTCTAGGTTCATAGGTTCTAGAAGTCATGAGCAAGTGTCTAGTAGAGTCTTAGCGGAACGGTATGGTGATGTCTATACCTATCTTTGAGAGGCTACAGGGTATTTAGGATAAACTTCTTCCTTATCGTGCGATATTCATTCAGCTTGAAACGTAACTCTTTGAATCTTTCCACGCATTTATGTGCGCATGTGAGCGCTCGGTATCAGCTGTACCTCGACGGCTTGTGAATTCCATGGATGAGGTGCGACATATGATTTGTGTGTGCTGATTATGGGCCAGTCTGGAGGACTTGAGGCCAATTTTTGATTGTAGCTCGAGCACGAGGATTTCGGTTGTGTAAGCATGTGCTTTTGGACTTATAAGTCCAGTAGTGTCCCTATTAGTGCAATTTGTGGCTCGATTAGTCTTTGGATAACCATATGATGAGTATGATGTGACTGCGAGATGTGTTCAGATGGTTTGAATATGACGGGAAGAGTTTTCTTGGGATGTGAAATGGACAATTGGGTGCTTGATTTCTGTCCTGATGTGCCGTATAGTCGCGAGTCATGAGTGTGTTGAAAGATTTTTCATATTGTTTAGTTGTGGAACGAAGTAGATTTTCATGTCTTGTTGTGAGTTCAGACTCAGCAAGATTAAGTAATGTCATAGTAGTTATGGCTGTGAAACGTTATACAGAGAAGTTAGTTTGAAGCTAAGCGGATGGGTTATCACTTGCAGGGTAATCTACGGATGTGTGATACTTATGATGTTGTGTGGAGACTTTCTTTACTTCTAGTGGGTTATATTTGTGCGATTTTAGTTTGGATCGGTTGTAATAGTTGACCTGACCGTCACGTGGATATATGCGAGCTTAGTAGATGATTTGAGGTACTATATGGTTTGTCTTATGTGAGCTTATGATGGATTTAGTTGAATCTCCCTGCGGTATTATGGTAGTAATAGAGTATCGGTATTATGAGTTATCGATTGTTTTGATATATGGCTTTGAGCCAAGTGGGGGAGTCTACTATCAACGATTTGATTGCATTGTAATGTGTTGTGCTGGTTTCTGTTTGAGGCATACTTGTGAATCAGATGTGACTTGCGGAGGTTGAGATCGAGGATAACTCGAGTAAAGGAATTTCTTGATATGGGTTATGTTACACTTTATGGGTATTTGGGAATCATGGGATGATTGTGTTGTTATTCATGAAGGATGTAGTACACGTGGAGTAGGAAATTGCTCAGTTGATTAAATATGTGGATTACTTCTTTGGGTATTCTCGTACTAATGGGGTACTTGTCGTTTGGCCTGTTTGGTCGGTGCAATTGAGATTTGAGCAGAGTGGATGACTTTTGGGTTTGGCAACCTGCGTGGCTTGGTTGAGTTAGAGAGATTCAGTTCTGATGGCTTTTGTGTGTTAATGGGTTTCAAAGAGTTTCTATAGTTTCTACCACGGTTTGACATGGATATTTCCTACCGGCGTAAGGAGCATGTTGCGTATCGTGATTTTTCCCCAGATGGGATCAATGGAAGGATTCTGACTAATCGAGTATCTGTTCTGCTAGTGACTCAGAGTTGATTATGAGATTCTCGTACTTTTCATATGATGGCATGATAGATGCGGTACGCTGTGTGGGATTAAAATTTACGTGTGCAAGGTCACAGGTTAGTTTTGAAGGGAAGGTCATGAATTTTTGGACAACATGGATGGTTTCAGATGTCTAGATGAATGCTATTACTACTTTGTATTTTCAAAGAAAGGTGCGCATTTTAGAAGGCGCATTGTGTTTTGACTTACGGACGCTTCATTGGTATTGCGATACTCGCCTGGTTGATCAACTGCTGATATTCAGATTTTGCTATGTGGCATGGAAGAATTATAGAATTATTCCTTGTGGGATGATCGTATGTGAGAGATGTGTTAGACATTCAGGCGGTGGAGTTGGGATCAATATGGTGATTCATGTGTTCTATGGATTTAGAGACTGAGAGAGTTCTTGGAAACAGATTGTTTCGGGGTTGTGTACTATGAAGATGTGGCCAAAGCTTTTGCCAGATGTTACTATGTGTTATGTCTAGGTCATTGCAGACTTTCAGAGGATTAATTATCTATTTATGGACGACCAGGGTTGATTTGGGGGCCCATTGGTAGGCCCAATGAGGAAGTGTATTCTACACCGAGTCAGATTTGTTGACTCAGAACTGTTAGTGTTGAGGGGTGTTTCGTTCAGTTAGAGTAGATCTTATTCGTGTTCTGATATGATCTATTGTTACTCTTCTGTACTACGAGAGGTTGTGATTTGTTGGTTATATGCACACATGGTGTGGTTCTGTTTGAGCCTTATAGCGTACTTTGTGTGACTTGGTGATTTGGGGTGTGGAGCGGTTGATTGAGCTTAGTTATGGTCTTTCCAGGCTGTGGTATATGGTGTTATCTACTTCTCAGTGGTTATGGTCATGCACTTTTGGTACTAGACGTCAAATTGCGCGTGGATGTTGAATTTGAGTAGTATGAATTGAGGTATTTCATGTGGACCAGTGTTTGGGGTCACCCATTGCAGCGAAGTTATGTTGGGATATGATTCTTTGTGATAGATTCGTGTGTTTTGGTTTTATGGTGGGTGATGGGTTCTTAGCATTGTGTTGTGGTGGTACTTGTTGAGCTTGCGGGACGGTTATCTCATTTGAGTCATTTTCTATATCTAAGTACACTTGAATTGTTGCGTATTGGTGCACAGATTGCACGGTTTGTGGCTTAAGGTTGTATTGGTGTGGCATGTCAGTAGGGCGGCTGTATTTGATAAGATGAGGTCGTTAGACCTAGAATGGGTACTATTGGATCTGACTATGGTATATTTAGAAGGATAATATCGGAAGTCGGCTTAGAAATTGGCTGTAGTTCTTATCGAAGAAGGGAGAGTTCCATGACTTGTTGGTCTGATAAGTGGTTACGAGTTTTTGTGTTTCTTTCATCATCAGCAGCGTACGAAGGTTTTTGAATGGGGTTTTGTTCGATATGAGGTTTATTACCGGTATTGGGTTTGTATTTAGCAGCTACTTGGTTAGAGGTTACTACTATGAGCATCTAAGTTATGTGGTATAGTATGTGATTGCATTTTGGGCTTTAGTTATGGCTTGATACAGCTTGTTCAGAGGTATACAGTGTGTAGATGCGAGATTCGGGTCTTGTAAGGAATTCCAGATGTTGGAAAATGAGTTCCTAAATTTATGGGTTGAGGTTGAATTAATGATCGTCAGTTATGTTATGTTACTAGTCTTATACAGATTGGTTGACATGGGATCACCCTCGGGTATGTGCATGGTAAGGTTACACGGCGGTTTGATGGCTCTGGAACGACTCTCGTCACTTTCGAGGGCGAACGCATGTTTAAGTGGGGGAGGATGTAATGACCCGACCAGACGTTTTGAGCATTTGCACTTTGATCGGTAGTTTGAGCGCATGAGTAGCTCCGTACGATGTATTATGACTTGTGTGAATCGTCGGTTTTGGTTATCAGGTTATTCAGAATCGATTTGGAAGAACAAATTTCATGATTGAAGCATTAAGTTAGAAGAGTTGACCAAGTTTGACTTTTGTGTATTTGACCCGGAATGGATTTTTGATGGTTCCTTTAGGTCCAGAGGGAAATTTTGGACTCGGGCGTATGCCCGGATTTGCATTTGAATATTTCTATTTTCGGCGGGAATTGGCGAAATTTTGAAATTTGAAGGTTTGGATAGTTCATAAGGTTGACTAGGAGTTGACTTTATGATATCAGGTTCGGATTGTGGTTGGGAGAACTTGAATAGCTTCGTTATGTCATTTGGGACGTGTGTGCAAAATTTGAGCTCATGCTAGGTTGATTTGATATGCTTCGGCGCGAGTTTTGGAAGTAGAAAGTTCAAAAGTTCATTAACTTTGATTTGAGGTGAGATTCATCATTTTGACGTTGTTATGCGTGATTTGAGGCTTTGAGAAGGTCCATGTTATGTTATGAGACTTGTGGGAATGTTTGGACGTGGTCCCGAGGGGCTCGCGCGTGTTTTGCATCGAATTCGAATCATTTTCCTTCAGTTTGGCATTGCTTATTCTGTTGAGCATCTGGTTTCCTTATTCACGATCGGGTAGAGTTGTTTGATGGCTGGGGAAAAGTTGTTCATCGCATTCGCAAGTCCTCTGATGCATTCACGTAGGTTGCTGCAATTTGAGCAATGCGTTTGTGCAAGTATGCACGCGTTCGTGTACTGATTTTTACTGAGCTGGGCAGAGGTTGTTTCTCTTCGCGTTCGCTGTCTTATTTTAGTGGTAGTGTGGATTGTGAGCTTTGTGTACCGCGTTCGCGTGACTTTACATGCGATCGCATAGTGTATTTTCTGGGGCAGTGGTTTTCTTTTCCGCGATCGCGATTCATTGATTTGCCTAGTGATTATAAAGTACTCTATTTCGGAAGTTTCAGCCATTTTTACATATTCGGAGATATGGAGCTTAGATTGAAGCGATTTTTTAGGCAATTTTCACCATATGGATTGGGGTAAGTGTTCTTTACTCTGTTTTGATTTTATTTCATGAAATATCTTCGTTTTTGGCATTTGATTGAGGATTTCAAGAGAGAAATTGGGGGTTTTTGTCTAATGTTTCATACAATGAATTTTTGAGTTTTGAACATCGATTTGGAGCCGGAATTGAGTGAAACTAGTATGGTTGGGCTCGTAATTAAATGGGTTGTCTGATTTTATAAGTTTTGTCGGGTTCCGAGGCGCGGACCCGCGTTTGACTTTTTGGTTGACTTTGGGCTTTGATGAAAGATTTGACCTTTCTCAATTGGAATTGTTTCCTTAAGCATTATTTGATGTATTTAAGTTGTTAAATTTATACTCGGTCACAACTATTATTTGCATATCATATCTCAGTCTCGGTTGTCCTATATTCATACATCATATCATCTCTGCTTGGGCTGATTATCATGATTCTAGTGAGCCCGAGAGACCGGAGAGATTGATGACTGAGTGAGGTCGAGCGCCTGTTGTGAGTGATATTTATGGGATCAGGCTGCATGCCGCAACAGGCTTTATTCATACATGCCAAGATTTGGCTTATTATAGCGCTTGGGCTGGATCGGGCCCTTCGGAGTTTGCACATCCACAGTGGGCGCAGTTGCTATAGATTCTTGGGCTGGATCTGCCTTGTAAAGCACTAAGTGACTGAGTGTGCTGAGAATTGAACAAGGTGAGTGAGAATACGAGGCTTTGAGATTGACTACTCTGAGAGTGTGAGTACATGAGTTCATAATTGAGGTGCATTGCAAGTGACATGCGTACTTGAGATACATGCATAGAGATGCATTTCCTCATGCTACCCGGTTTTGGTGACATTCATGATTTCACTTGCATATTGAAATGTAGGTATAGAGATGTACTTTCCTCATGCTATCTAAAAATAAAACATCTTAATTATTGTTGAATGATTTTGGGGAAAAATTACAGTTTTCAGATTTACTCATACCTCTAGTGATTTGGTGAAAAGAACTGAGTGTTACTTACATCTTTGAAAAACATGCCTATTTTCCCGTAATTGTGAACGAGTTGAGTATCGTACCTCTGAATTATTTCTTGTATCATTTTTATTATGTTGTTATGAACTGTTGTTGGCTACTGGTATTGGACCCCAACCCCTGTTCCAGCTTGTCACTACTTTCAACCTAAGGTTAGGTTTGTTATTATTGAGTACATGGGGTCGGTTGTACTCATACTACACTTCTGCACCTTACGTGCAGATTTTGGATGCTGATGTTGCTGCATACAGCGGGAGATGGATAAGAAGATGTACCTGCATTCCGGTTATGGCTATCGCCTGTGCTTGGTAGCATTAGATTCGAATTCTGTTCATTTACATTTCAACTAGATGTTGTAATTATTTCAGTTCGGTGTTGCAAAAATCTAAATCTTAGAAGCTCATGATTTGCACTATAGTCCTTGGGAAATTCGTTGTATAAAAGCAGTTGTATTATCATTTCTTCTATTAATAAATCTCATTAAATTGGATAGTTGTTAATTGGCTTACCTATGGGGTTGGTTTAGGTGCCATCACGACTAGGTGGATTTTGCATCATGACATCTGCGGATGCCAAAACTGCTACTTCGATAATCTCCGAACATGTAGAACTCCACAATCAGCAACCACTGTGCCCCGAAATACCTGGATTTGCACAAGAGCTGCAGGGTGTGGTGTGAGTACAACCAGCTCAATAAGTATCGTAAATAAATTAGGCAAGGTAACAAAAACTTAAATTATTGAGGATACTAGTTATTCCGGTGTAATTCTGCCTTTTGAAACCAGCATAGAACGATATTTGAAACTAACTCATTAAGCTTCGTGAGAAGAATATCCGTGTGTGCATGTGCACAGTTTCTCATATACCCTGCTCAGAAATTATTATGGCATGTAGAGGAAGGAAACAAGTAAATCAGATAAATGATCAAGAAAATACAAATTCCACACACTGCACGGACAACTCACATGCTAACAATAGAACCTACACGGAAACGTCACGTGCGACATAGACAACTCATGCGTCAATATTATCAATTTATGGATCTGCACGGATAATTCACGTGTTGCACGGACAACTCATGTGCCAATAATATCAATATATAGATCCACATGGGCAACTCACCTGCTGCACGGACAACTCACGGGCCAATAACATTATCCGCCCGGCATAGTCACATGCCTCCAGTCCAAACATAGCATAAAGAAGCAATAAAGCAAGTATATATGTATATGATGAATGAAATAATATTTTCATGTCCCTGGACGGGAATAACTGACATACTAATGTGTAGGCATGTGCAAAGTGTGCTATCACAGCTCAAGTCGGCAATTTCATCACTGAAACGCATTTTAAAAGTTCGTTCAGGGGTTAAGCCTCTAAGTAGCCTCAGCATGGCTCAAATAGATCACATAAACTGTTACAACATGTGAGATATCGTAGATTAAAGCTTAACAGACAATTCTTAGCTTAAAAGAGCCCGAGCACAACCCGAACATGAATATATATAAACCCGGTGCCCGCACATGGGCTCATCCCCACGCATGTACGCACCCAAAAGCACGTGGCTATCACAACAATTTAGTCAACTGGTGCCTAAACCGAGTTTAAATACGATACTTACCTCAAGAAAAACGAATCACTCCACTAACAAGCCCTTGCCTTGCGAATCAGCCTCCAAACGCCTCGAATCTAGCCACAAACAACTCGATACAATCAACACGGGCTATGGGAATCAATTCCTCGTATGAAAATGTTAAGTTGTTAATCAAAAATCAAAAAGTCAACTCAAAAGTCAACCCCAGGCCCACGTCTAGGACTCAACAAAAGTTACAAAATCCAAAGACACATTCAACCACAAGTCCAACCATACCAAATTTACCAAATTCCGATACCAAATCGTCACTCAAATCTCCAAATTTCGTTCTCTAATCCCTATCCCAAAAATTCCAAACTTCTATCAAAAAAATACATAAACTAGGTTGGAAATTCAATAGGTAATCAATGTTATTGAATGATCAGAAGTAACTTACCTCAAGAAATCACTCAAAACCCCTGTAAAAAATCGCCTTAATCCGAGCTTGCAAAGTCCAAAATGATTAAAAATCCTGGAACCCTCGAATTTAAACACTGCCCAGGTATTTTCGCCCCTGTGGAGTCGCTTTTGCAATAAAAATCCCGCTTCTATGGAAGTCACTTAAGTCCAAAAGGTCCGCACCTGTGCTCCACGTTCCACACCTGCGCTCCAAGTTTCGCACCTGCGGATGCGCTTCTGCGACTATCCCTCTGCTTCTGCGAAGACAGCCCACTCTCCTATTCTCCGCATCTGCGGAGCCTTGCTCGCATCTGCGGGCTCGCAGATGCGGAAGATCCCACGCACCTGCAAAAAATCTCAGACCAGCCCAGATCCGCTTATGCGGCACATCGGCCGCACCTGCGGCTAAACCCCTCGCAGGTGCGATCACACTAGAAGGCAAAAATCCAGAATTTCTTCAAGTCCAACTTTTGGTCCGTTAACTATCTAGAATCCACCCGAGGCGCCTGGAACCTCAACCAAATATACCAACAAGTCCTAAAATACGATACGAACTTAGTCGAGGCCTCAAATAACATCAAACAATATCAAAACACGAATCGTACCCCAATTCAAGCCTAATGAAAACTAAGAAATTCCAACTTCTACAATAGATGGCGAAACTTATCAGATCACATCCGATTGAACTCAATTTTTTCCCACAAGTCACATCTCACACAACGAACCTTTTCCAACTTCCAGAACTAGAATTCGAGCCCCATATTCACTAAGTCAACTCTCGGTCAAACTCCTCAATTTTCTAAACTAATAATTTTCCAACTTTTGCCGTTTCAAGCCGCAGAACCATCAAAACTCTATTCCCAATCCATTTACACATAAGTCAACATCTGGTCAACCTTTTTAACTTAAGCTTCCAACCTTGGGACTAAGTGTTCCAACTTATTCCAAAGTATCCCCAGAACTAAACCAACTACCTCGGCAAGTCACATAACAGCAATTAAGCAAAGAATAAGCAGTAAATGAGGGAAGTGGGCTATAACACTCAAAACGACTGGCCGGATCGTTACTAACATTGACGGAGCCTTCAATCAAGCAACTCAAAGAGCGGGAGATATAGGAATTTTTCGCAACTCCGCCGATCATTGGATCCGTGGATTCATAACTAGTTTAATCTGCTTCTCTACTACTGAAGCTGAACTAGTAATCAAAATAATGGATGCATGATATTGGTGACACTTCAAGTAAATAACAAAATAATATTTCTACCCTATTTGGCGATACTTCAAGTATCAACTTTTTCTCCACTATATTTGTGACGTATATAGCCATATCATGTGAGTATAATCAATGATTTTTTTGTGATTTCGAGGCCCAATTTCCAACCACTAAACAACCTTTATTAAGTTCTGGATTCACGGTTTAATATTTTTTGCAATTCAAGAAAATTTTATACAGATAAATTCAAGTCTAAGCTAACTATTATAGGTTCTAATAACCCAAATTATAGTACTAGATCCCCCCCCCCCCGG